>JAAAKE020080268.1:11198-24376 GCA_010014785.2 Anisolabis maritima | reverse complement strand
TTAGGAAATAAAGTAACTTCACGGGGTGCTGATAGATGGCTACGGCCAGAGGTCGGCTGGGTTTGAGGTGTGTGTCTTCGTACACGAAAGCACCTCGGGTAAAGAAACGGGGACTCCGATAGGTGGGCCTATACGGTCCAAATGAAAAATTAATAAATTCACATTTTACTTATTATAAATTGATTTTTAAATGGTTTTTAAGGATTGGAGATAATTTAAAGTAGAGTGTGAAAAAAAAATACCATTACTTGCATTTTTTTGTGTCTATCTTCTCTTCACTATTCAACAAAGCTCTCTAATGGGCTCACTTTTCACAGTGAGAATTTAAATTTATGTTTACTTATTTAAATGCGAATCCCTTATAATATTTATAGTTTAATTTTTTTAACAAAATGACTTTTTTTACTTCCTCTTCTCTCCACTTATATATTTGTTTATAACCAGGGGCGTAGGGGAAAAACTAAAAAATTCCAACAGAATTTTTCTTTTTTTCTTCCTAAAAAATAAACCTATTTATATAAATTTTCTGGATAAAAAATGACAAAATTTTGCCAATTGCACAATCTTAAAATTGTTCGACTTTTTTTTTTAGAGAAAAAATAGACAATATTATTCGTTATTTTTTTTTTGGATTTTTAGGCGTCTGGGAAGGAAGATTCACAACATTTTTCAACTCACGCCCTAAAAAATAACGTAAAGTATGAACTCAAAAACATCTAAATGAATTTTTCAACTTGTAGAGAATTTTCCGATTGAGCTTTTACAAATTCAGATTAGGGGTTGGAAACTATTTTTACGAAGGAAGGCATTTATTTCAGAACGTCTCCACTTTGGAATCAGTTAACAGATTTTATGTGCTTATTTTAAAGTAGGAAGAGAGAATTTTCCATAAGAAAAATAGAAAAAATCAGGAATTATTTATCACGTACCAAAGGTCAGTGGATCGCTTCCCGCTCTGACCGATAAACATTTATATTATATTGGCTACCAATTGGTATAAATAAATATAAGGATGGAGTTTAAATGGCCACTGATGCCGAAAAAAAAATCTCTAAATTCTGCATGGAGAATAAATAAATAACTAAATAAAAGACTCCAGTGATATCCTATTCTGATGCTAACGAATGTAATTGTAAATATATCATTGAAGAACTCGGGAACCAGCCGAGGGTTATAATGTGATTTTTTTAAAGTATACGAAAAGTATAATATTTAATAATACTCTTAAAGTATAATATTTTTTCAAAGAATTTTTCAGCTCTCTCTAGAATTCGGCTATCTTTTTATTATATTAACAAAATATGTAACACTCTTCAAATGAGCAAATTACATTTTGACTAAAGAAAAACCCAATAAGATGATGAGTGGACGTAATTAGGGAATTGTCAGGAGGCTCAGCTCCGAGCTAAAGGATTTTATTTATAATTTTCTCCCTATTTTTCCTCTCAATCAAGAGGATGAAAAAAATGGACAAAATCTTAACCATAAAATTATGATTGATTACTTAGATAAGTATATAAAAATGATATTTTTTTTTTTTTTATATTGTACTAGAAGGAATTGAACTGATTCTAGTTTATAATCCTCTTCTCAGAATGTATACATGATGGCCTCCATTGCTCTTTAACAATAAAAATAAAACTCATTCTGCTTTTCTCCCCGTTAATTTTCGCTAATTGCCTTTTAATGGTTGTCTTTTTAGAGAGGTGAGTAAAGTGTACGTATTGCGTTAAGCGGCTCGTTATATTATGTATTGTTGTTTGTGGTAAACATAAAAAAAAATTCCTAAGCACAATGGAATCTCGTTAGAGCCAGGTGAGAGTGTGTCTTTGATTTAATTCTATAAATATTCAATTGGGGTCTAATAATAGTAATCAGTGCAAGGGGAGTGATAAATAACGAGCTCATCTGCGGCACGTGGACAGCGCTTCGGACCCGCCCTGCATTCCTCGGCCAAGCGCCGTTTCGCCAACTCACTTGGCCTTCCTCAGAATCGATCATATGTCTTTTTTTATTAAGAGGCAATGTCACCATAATTTTAGGCGGGGCTGATAACTAGTCCTCCGCCCCAATGAACTTGTTTTCTTAGAGTATAAAAGGATGCTTTGTAAACTTTAGACATATAAATTCCAGGAGAAAATATTTCGTTTTAAATGACTAAACTTTTTTTTTTTCCATTACTAAATCCACTTTTGTCTTGTAATTATAAGATGAATAAAATTATAATATTTCTCTTCTTTAATTTTCATCAGCCCTCAAACCATGTTCCTTTTTGTTTGGTGAAAGGGAGGCAACCCAAATGACTAACTCACTAACAGATTTTTCGATAAATTGCCCAGAGTCCCTCTAGAGTGGATCATGTATACGCTGTTGTTAAATCTTCCTAGATATTAACTGAGCATGCGTGGTCCGCTCTATTGGGAGTTGGACATTCGGATTAGCTTACCTTCCACCAAGTAAATGAGCTAATTTCTACAATTCATTTTTGGGACCATAAGTCATAATTGGATTATTAGCCTCTTCAAAAAAATGCGCATTGGTTTTAGTTTGACCGTATATATGCAACCCAAACGTATTGACTGATTTTTTCCTATATCTTAATCAAAAACTTAAGGATCCACTCGATGTGATCCGGATCTGACACTACAAAAAAAAAAAAAAAATTGCTTACTTAGTTACTAAATTCCTCCATATTTTATATGTGGACCAATGTTCATTAATTAATAATATTGCATGTAAATAAATCCCCAAGTGTAGTTTAGAATGGAATATTGAACCCCTCAGCAAAGGAGCCTTCAGGCTACGAGGAGAGGGATTGCTATGACACCCCGACCTATGGAAGGCACATACACAAAGATTCTCTTCCAATGATGCAAAATTATCATATAAAATCGATACATTTTAATATATTATGGAGATACATTCAAGGATCTCTACATGAAACAAATCGATCGGTGTAACCCAGTCAAATTAAACTAAATTAAAGTAGTCAACTTTGCCGACCAAATACTAATAAATTATAGTGGGATTTAGGCGAGATCCTTAATTAAGTCGAAGATTTTTTTAACTTTACCAACCAATAGAAGGTTAGGCTAAAGTTAAAATAATCGCAAAAAAAATTGAAATTGGACGTTACCAAATGCCAAAAATTGATAATTTTTATATCTCAACAATCAACGCGGACCAACCAAATATTACTATTCCAAATACATCTAACAGTGAAAATCGTCCGAACGTACATATATATATGTTTGTGTATGTGTAAAAATAAAATATAAAATTTGATATTAAAACTAAGAATCCACGCCACATGCGAAACGAAGCTTTTCAATAAACAGGTACCAGAATTTTACTGATGTATTTTAAGATTTCATGAATTTTCTCAAAATTTAGTCTAACGATTTTGATTAAATTCATATATCAATTATTTTTTAGATCTCTTTGAAATGTTGCTTTTTAGGTTCTTTGTGATTTTCTCGTAAATCACTCTACCGATTTTGATTAAATTGGCTGTACATTTAATAAATTAGATAAGCTTATAAGTAGATGTATTTTCTAGTTCAAAATAGTTGTGGCTCCCAATTTGAGATTTTAAGTTTTCCATAGAAAAGAAATGGTTACCATGGTATCAAAATAAACAATAAATATTTCTAAAACCTTAATAGGCAGGCCTAGCCGGAGCGAAGCAGAGCAGCTAACAAGATCTCAGTTACAAGCAAGGCCAAGCAGCCCTGTCCCTTTGTGCAGAGCTAGGGCTCTTGCCTCGAGTACCAAAGGTCAGTGGCTCGCTTCCCGCCCTTTTATTTATATTATATTGGCTACTAATTAATATAAATGCATATTAAAGACGGAATCTAAATGGCCGATGTCGAAAAAGACTTAAAAAAACCTTTGGATGGGCGGCTCCGAGGAACAAGACTGTGAACGCCCGGCGGGAGACGTCGATACGGAATTTTCTTTAATATATAATTGTATATTATAGTCATAATGGCCTCAGGGGTCGAAAATGACAAATTAAAATTTAAAAAAAATCCTTATTAAACAACAATTGTTAATTTAATTTTTGTTAATAATAGATATTCCGCTAAAATTTAATATAATAATAAATTTACCTAATATTATATATTATCATAAATTGTTACATTTCTTATTATTTTGAGTTATCATGGACAAAAATAATTTCCATAGATATACACGTATAGATCGTTCAGAGCAAGAGTAAAAATGAAAAAACAATATAAATAGAATTATAAATATATAATTTTATGTAGTAAAGGTAAAGGTGAAAGAGCGTGGCAGCTAGTTTTATTTCTTTTATTTAAAATCAGAATGACTTTCAATAGGCGCTGGTTCACATATAAAGTAGGAATGGATAATGCCTATTAATAACATTAGAAGGCATTTCTTTTGACAAATACCTGGTCTTGAAGATGGTCGTATATCTGAGCGAAACGTCGCTCTGGGGGGTTTTTTTTTTTATATAAAAGGATAAAACTTACTACCACGGTCTTTCATCTATACTATTACTACATATAAATCTTCAGCTATCTACCTACCTAAATAAAAGTTTAATTTAATAGAAATAAAATTTAAAAAGTAATAGAAATTTAAAAATCACAGAGAGCAAATGTTTGGAAGGACACCAATAGCTACCAATACTAATATTATAGTAGGAAGAATAAATAAAAAGAGCAACTCGCGTTCGAAGAGTAGAAAAAGTGTCAAACTCGAATAAAGAATCCTGAGAAAATTATCTGATAAATAAAAATATATATAATAAAAACGCATGGGGCTCGAGGTGGTGGGGATCCTTCAAGATAGGCACGTGTGCGCGATCATGTTCTTACATTTTATTTTCTGTCTCTAATACAATACTTACGTTTCTCTTGTAACTTAGAAGTAAAAAAAAAGACTGGATAAAAATTAAAATGCAGAGCGGATTAGGATTCATTAAAAGAAAGCAGGATTTAAGATGGATCTTATTTATGATAAGATAAAAACTCTTGGATGAAAGAGATAGTAAAAGGAGAAAGAGAGAGAGAGAAAGAGATCTCAACCCAAAGGAGAACATTTATATTTTTAAATTATGATTATGAAAAAAATGATAAACGAAAAAGACTAAAGAAGAAGACCCGCAAAACATTTCTCAAATGATGATATATAGAGAAAAAAAGAAGATATTTAGTATAAAAGCTGAGGGAGGAGAGAGGGCTGGCGCCGGACATGCCTGGAGCCTCCACCCAGCAATCATCGTCATCTTGCTCAGCGATTAATCATCTGGCAGGGCCCTGGTCCAGCCAGCCTCGCCCTCCCCTTAACCATTAGCTTATTAAATAAATACAACCACTCTCAGGCTGAGATTTGCATACTCCATCGAGCAGGTGGGGTGTTCTCTTCTTAATTACACTTTCTATTGGGTTCAACTTTTTTATTCCTGCCCTTTCTAGGAATCTACGACCGAATATGGAATCTTTTATCAAGAAAATTGAGTAAAATTAAGTGAGAATAGTATAAAAAAAAATACATAAACACTAAGTCCGTGGCCGAGAGGTTTGACATTGTCAAAAGTGATAATCTTAAAGTCAAGGGGTGTGGGTTCAGATCCCAGACAGTCCGATGAAAATTTATTTTAATCAATTGATATAAATAAATATGCCTTAGATAATTTTTAAAAAGGTCCTCTTCATTTTTTTAGTCTGAATGTCCTAATAGGATTATCCGAACAGGGGCCCGATTAGATCCATCTTAAAAAAATCAAATTTAAAGGTTAGGTTCATAACCTCTCCTTTATAGGAATAACTTTGATCAAACTTCAAATCATTTTATTAGCCTTCCAAATTTAAGAACATTTGACTTTAAATAATCTTATCTATTTATATTAAATGATAATGCTCTTCAGCCATATTTATTTTTATTAATTGGTATTCAATTAATTGTTTTAAATAAATTCTTATCTTGGTGAATGGTGACAGAACACATATCCCTTTATTATTATTATAAATTTTTTTAATAATGATAACTCTGGTTCAGAGGGATGGATGCGAGCCAGTCTTTATATGTTCATTCTGGTGGATCAATATCGTAATTTCATTACCTACTAATTTCCTTAGTGTAATATATTGAAGATTAATAATAAAAATTGTTAACATATCATATAAATGACTTGAGCTGTCAAAGTTCTAGCATAAGGGCATAAAATCTCATCATCCCTTCCTTCATCCAGAGAAAAATCTTAAAAAAAGAAAAGAAACAAAAGGAAAAATGAGGAAAAATTTAATAAAAATTTTTGTTGATTACAATATCGTAAACTCCTGAGTTTTTTTTTTTAATAAAAAAAGTTTAATGTAGAGTTTAGAGATGCTGATAAGTGTTTCAATAAAAACAAAAAAAAAAACGAAAGTTATTTTAAATTTAGAATAAAATTGGAATGCAAAAATTCCTTTGTTTTTGATTGATGGAAGGTAGTCAAGCCAAATGACCAACTCATAAATTGCTCCAAAGCAGCTTCCTTGCAAGTACAACCGAAATATCTATTAATGAATTAGTCGTTGGGTTGCCTACCTTCAAGCAACCAAACATGAAAGAATATATGCCCCATATCAATTCTATTCTAAACACCAATCAAAATGATTGTGTTTTTTGTTGATAGGAACTGACCAGGAGCTTGAACCCTGGCTCTCTATGTTTCACCAGGATCCCGACACACCAAAAAATAACCCCAGGCCAGATTTTTTGAGTAATAACATAGATAAGAAAATATCACGACCTATTTTCGTATTTCAGTGAAATATATCAGTTTTAATTTGAATTGGAAAAAATACTTTATTATAAATATTTAGTGACTTCTTAAGGTAAGGATAGAAAGAAGATTTTTAAGGAAATTTAATAATAATCTAAAAATAAAGATATTGTAATGATATTGTAATGAGGTAGATATTCAGGAAATAGCTCCTATATTTATATAATGGTATTTGATTAAAAAAAATAAACAAATCCGAATCTGTATCTCAAGGTTGTTACCTATCACCTTGGCCTCTACATTACGAGTTCCTGTCAATTAAGGAATAAACAAAATTTCGTTTTGGTGATAAATTTGAATAAAACAATAATTTTTTTTTCCATATAAAGTATTATTGTTATTTTTATTAATTTAAATATATCCGTGTGATCCAAAGTGCAGAAAAAGTGCTTCCTTTTAAGGTCTCAATTGCATATGCAAATAGGCATATATATTTTCATATTTTAATACTGGCAGAGATATTTCTTTTTATGGAGATTTCTCTCCTCCAATTGCGCAACCAGACTGGACAGGTGAGGCGTGAATCATTTGTGTTCCGGAATCCCTAAACTGACCGGTTCTCTTCTCTCCTCATTCTCAACCTCTCTCTTACTGTATGTGTCAGAAATTGATACTTTATGGTTACGCCAAGGAGTAATTTTGTTGAAAATATACCGAAATGAATTTCCCTTTCCTTCCACAGGAATAAGCATCATTGATTTTCAAGAGCAATTTTCAATCGTTTGAAACCGGCAGTCGTATGCATGGGTGATATAGTGCGCATGCGTTATATTGTTTCAAACTTATGGAGCAAACGTATAAATGAATAATTTTTTCCATTAAGTGGATTTCGAACTGGCTAGTTTCAATTCATAATTAAACGTTATACCTTTGTCTCTTGCATCAAGAGTTTATTTTTAGAGGGAATAACCTGCAAACTAGAATTGATTAACCTATTTATCCAAAACTAGACAAATCTTAAAAGAGCATTCGTAGCACCATGAGATTACTATACAACTATATAACAAGAGAATAAGAAATTTTTAAAATATTTTTAATATTGTTTTAATTTGTTACTTTTTGATTATACAATATGTACTATCGGTAATAAAATAATTTAGACAAGGATTGTCTTTTTTTCGTATGAAGAGATTATTATTAGATATAATGAAGAGGAAAATCATCAAATTCCATAATATTTCACCAATTATAATTTATTATTTTTGGATTTAATTTGCATCTTTTAATTTAAAAAACATAATTTTTTTCCAATTTGCAGGTAGTAAAAAAAATATCCTGGGTTTGCAATGCTTGACTTTTCCTGGATGCAATGGATGATATCTCCTAGCGTGATCATATAGTAATAGAATCCTTCAACATCCCTGATATGATGGGAGGAGTGAATTAGTAATTTATGTGATATTTTTGGTCACACCAATTTTTTGGATTCGGTAATTTGATTGATTTCGTCTCGAATACAATCTATTAGTGTATTTTGAAAGGGATTGATTACTGGCCAATTACTAGCTTTTAATAAATGTGAGTGAATCGAATCAATCAAATGGTCCCCCACTCGAAGGTGCTGCCCTCCGGCGGCGCAAATTCTAACCAATTACCAATTCTCCTTTGAAGGAACTCAGAAAAAAATTTTCTCTTGCTTAGTGAAAGCTTCAATTGAATTATTATTATTATTTAAGGGTAAATTAAAAATCAAGGATATTATGAAGGAAAGATTAGATTTCAGATTAGAGAATCTTTACTCTATCTTTATCAGATTTCTTATAAAATTTTGGATTGTCCACATTTTTTCTAGTAATTACTTCATTGGCTTTCCAGTCATATACCTATAAATACATTTTTTTGAAAGCACATGAAATATGGCTGTTTAATCTAGTCTCAGATTGTGCAGCTAGGAGAAATTCAATAATTGTATTTTATCAATAATATATAAAATACAAACCATTACTATTAATTAATATTTAATTGTTCTGAAGAATGGCACAATTGGGTCCGAAGCGTCGACAATTAAAAAATTAAATAATTTGTTTTATTTAATTTCTCCTGGCTGCACCTTCTGTTTCTCCTGAATTGTTTTGGAAAAAAAAATTTATGTACAGTATATTTTGGAATAATAAAATTACTTAGCCTAATAATAATTTTTGAAAATTTTATTAACATAATAATAAATAACCTCATGCCCTCTCCCTTGGTGTAGAGCTAGAGGTCTGGCTTCAAAGGTCAGCGGTTCGCTTCCTGTTCTGAGCGACAAAATTTTATTTATATTATATTGAATACTAATTAATATAAATAAATAACGACGGAGTCTAAATGGCCTCAGATGCCGAAAAAGACTTTAAAAAAAAAATAACCTCATATATACCTATAGGCTTTTTATATATTTTTATTGCATTGATTACTTTTCAGAGAACTTAAATTTATCAAATCTCAATTTAATATATTCAATTTCAAATGTGATAAGGGGTAAAAAAAAAGTCATACACAATTGAAAAATTGCAACTGGAAGGGAAAAAATCGCGACATCAGTTTTTTGGCGTCGCACTATATATTACCCATATAGATAGGGTAAGTAAAATTTATAAATTATCATTTTAGATTGAAATTTAATCAATATCTATTAAAATTATACCTGTATAGTATGAAATTTTTCATACTAATAAAAAATATATTAGAAGGATTAGATATATTATTATTTAACTCGTTCTAGTTTTCTAACCTTCAGAACTTTAATTGATAAAAATTTGCATTTATTAGCTAATATAATAATAATAAAATAAAAAAAGCTTGATAATTTTTTTCTTAAGCTTCTAACTCTACTATCCATCTAAAAGCATCTCTTCCTTACCAAAATAAATACTCCCCCCCCCTAAATGTTCATTTACTATGTTCTAGTAGATTTTGTCTACATAAGGGATAATTTATAAGACCATGATGTACTGTGAGTTATAAATAGTCTATTACATATCTGTTCAGGCGTGTAGAAATTTAAAAAAAGCACGCTCCATCTACTTTTTTATTTTAATCAAATTTTTTCTTACCATTCTTCTTTTTTTTTTTTATAAATTTTTTTCCAAGAATGAACATATTTCGGGGCCCCGCATTAGATTTGAAAAAAAAGTTAATTACCTCTTTTTAATTAGTTTTTATTACACAGATTTCTTTGATAAAAATTGCGAATTATTTTAAGAAGAAAGATACTAAATTTATTGGCCCGTTCGAACTTCTCCTATCCGAGGTTCAGCAGAGCTTGGGCTTGCTTATTGTCAATGATCTTGGTGACTGTTGCTCTTCTTTCCGGTCAGACCCGCTGGCTTTTTAAATTAACTATATTTATACCAAATTTATCAGCCTAATAAATTTCTAATTAACTGACCTTTTTATTTTACAATACACAAAAATGTAATTTTTTCCTCAACATGATTCTAATTTTTAATTCTAATTAATACAATAAAAGTAGATATATGAAAAAGAAAAAGAAATTCCAAAAAAGAGCAAAAAATATAGAATTAAATAAAAAACCCTCTCTCTCTCTCTCTCTCTCTCTCTTTGGTGATCAGGATTAGATGTTCTCTCCTCTCTTCTGTTTCTAATCAGATTTTAATCGAGTGATAAAAACTCTCCGTTTCGTTTTTCAATGTTTATTGCCCTGAAAGAGAGTCATTCGTTAGGAGGGGGAGAGGGAGAGGGGAGGGATAGTAATTTATGCACTCGCAATCCACACGCAACAACTTTAAGTGGACCATTAAAGAATTACTTTGCTTTTAATGTAGCACAATCTTAAAATGAAGAAATTATCTTAAACCAAGTTTATGAAAAAATTAATTGGTTTGGAAAAAAAAGAAATAAATTAGTACTAATTATATATACCTAATAATAATAATAATAATGATGATGATGATGATGAAAAGGATTATATTTATCCTTTGAATAGGATTATTATTCTTCAATTATTTAAATGAATGTTATTTATTAGAGAAGTGGGAGCTCCGTGAACGAGTTTCTGTTCTCTTTAGGAAGCAGCCTCATCTCTTTCCTTCTCGGAACAATGTGCGCATGCGCAAATTCAACATGTACAATTTGATGAAAGAGGTAAGTTATGGCTGTATGCGTCAAAAAGGTTGAGAACGCTCCTTTAGATGTACTTGTACGGCCACTAACGGTAAAAATCGAAGAAGAAAGAGAGAGAATCCAAAGGTTATCCCTAACCTTCACTTAGACATGTTCCAGAAAATTTTCAATTTTTCAAAATTTTTTTTATTTTAGCAAAACTCAAAATTTGATTTATTCATTTAATGATGTCTTTTTTAAATTTATCATTTATTTTGTATGTTAGTGATTCTGATTAGAAAATAGTAATTAGACGAAGAAAGGATAATACAGAAAAAAATTACATTAATTATCCTTTTTTTTCCTGAGTGCACTATCCTTTCTTCGTCTTCCATTCTGAAGGAATTTCTAAGTGTACCAACAAATGTCAGCCAACTATATCAGCTGAGATTTTGAGCTGAGTTCTCTCTTTCTTCTTGGATTTTACCGTTAATGGGCGTTCAAGTACATCTAAAGGAGCGTTCTCAACCTTTTTGCCTTGCGACCTAAATTCACCATTTTCTCGTTTTGACATAAGGTTGCAACTATCATTTCGCGACCCATTGAGGTCTTTTTCTGTGATAGATACTTGTCTACTAATTATGCTTAAATAGAAATCGCGCAAAAGACTTTGACTCGAGTCCGTAATGTACAATAATATGGGAAATTGAAAGTTTAGAATTTTTTTATTTGAGACAAGAATGCAATTCTACAAAAATTTCATAAAAAAAAGGTATAGTTCAGTATGCCTGAGAGTTGGTCAAAGCAACCCCGCCCCCACTGCTCCCCCCAAAAAAAATCAAATAAAAATACGGAAAGAAAGGTAAGAGACGATACATTGCCACTTAACAGGAATCGCTCTCATCCCAAAATTTGTCCTTTGGATCAGCTTCTGGTTTAGCGTGTGTGATAGTTGATAGAAATACATCATAGCTGGAGATATTGTATTTGCAGCCCGATCCGTCGCAGTGGGCATTGACCTTTAATCTATATATGAGTAAACGGATCACAAAAAATGGGACGGAGATATTATGAATTTGCTATCTTGATAACAACAACAATAAATTTGGCAGATGTGTGTCTCAAAAGAAAAGATGTTCCATATCTAAAATCTATTTTCTAATCAGAATCACTTACATGATAGAATCCAACTACGTTACGCCCTAAATAAATGATAAATTTAAAGAATACATCATTAAATTAATAAACCAAATTTTGAGTTTTGTTAAAATAAAAAATATCAACCAAGAATAGAATGTATTCTGAAGCTTAATAAAGAGATGGTGTCGTTCTGTCTCTCTCTCTCTCGGATGATGTTTTACAAGCCATCAAGTGTAGATGGAGTAGACTCTACTCCTCTCGGCAAGCAACTACATCAGATGGACTTGGATGCCCTCCGCCCACGCACTCGCCACAAATGATACCTATTTGTCGTCGACATTTGGAGATGGCTTATCATCAAAAGAGAAAAGAAAATACTCTTCCTCAGGTTGGGCGTGTTCCGGGGATTTGCACCTCTCCTTCACCTACGCGTGGATCTAACAAAAGGAGTGAGAAAGGGGTGATAATAAAGAACCTCTAATTATTTCTAGAACAATGAATTACCCTTTGACAGTAACTGTGAGAAATAAGGGCAAAAGCATTGGCGTTTATATTTTATTGAAAGAGGGAAACATTTTTGTCGGTCTCTAAAATTTTGATATTTTTAGGGAAAGGAAAGATTCATTGAAATTGCCTTCTCTCTCTCTCTTAAAGACGAAAACGAAGATCTAGAAAAATGATCGGACTATTGACCTGACGTAGATTCTGCATTTACAAGTTAGATTTTGGGATTGGGACTGACCTGACTATCACTTCCTCAATTTTAATATTAACAAAGTGTAGTGGCTGTGGATTTGATGGTGATGGAGTCAAAAAACTTATGCAGTCAATTTTATTTTAATTTATTATCTTCACGGCTGACGTTTCAGCCCTAGACGGTTCTGAAGATAGCCTAGACATGAGATCGAATCGTTAGATGTGAAGACAATAAATTAAAATAAAATTGGCTGCATAAGTTTTGAATATTTTTTTGACAATATCACATCAATTTCAACTGTTCTACAAATTATGTGTTTTCTCTGTCTCAAAATATATGTGTTAAAATGCCTGATGATTCTTCTATAATACCGAGAAAAACAATATGAAATTCAAATCTGAAAAATAAAAAAAACCTTGGGTCGATATTCAAAAAAGCTTTTAAGATAAATTTTTAAGTTAAAAGAGTCTCAAGCAGCTTGTTTTTGAGAATTCTTGT
>JAAAKE020080257.1:0-24384 GCA_010014785.2 Anisolabis maritima | reverse complement strand
GGGGGGGGGGCTGAATAATATTTTTTTTTAATTATAAATTCTATTTAAATTTATCATTTTTGTATTTTTTTTTTAAATATTTCCCTTGCTTTTAGAAAAAAAAATTAAATTAAATTAAATTAATTAAAATTGCAATTAAATTTCGTTTTTTATTTATTTATTTTTTTAAATTATTGCCTATTAGTTTGGGTATGGGTGTTAAAAATACATTTATAAACAGAATTGTAAATTTCGTTTATTATCAAGGAATTAAAAATATTTATACATTAAAACGTGTATCCGTTGAAATCATGACTTTTTTTGCGATCGCAATATTTTCTCACTATATATACTATATATATAGGTAAGGAAAAGTAAAAATCACCGGTTTAAATGGACCTTAAAGGAAGATATAAAAAAAGATGAGAAAAAATTTCGCGACATTCATTTTGGATTATAAGTTCCAAAGCCAAGGAGAGAAATGAACCCCTGATCTCTAAGGGTTGGTATAATTTCGTGCTACTTCTTACTACGACTATACCTTTGTCGATTTTTTCATGAGTTGGCAGATTGTAGAAAGGCGATAAATAAAGAATGCCGCCCATTTTATTTCATTTGACATATATATTTATATATAAATCACTAACGTTTCGGTCCGGGTTTGAACCATCTTTGGAATCTTTTTGGGAATGGAGCGCTTATATAATACTTTATCTAAGACAAGAGGCCGAGAGCCGTCAAGAGTTATCTCTCCTTCTTGGCCTAATAAGCACACGCGCATCATGTACAGTGAGTTTCAAAAGAAAAGCATATCCGTGGGATTTCTAATTTTGATTACTTTATTGGTATTTAAAAAAAAAAAAAGCGCTTCACTTTTAAGGCTATATGGTAAAAAAAAAGTAAAAACAAAAATATTTTTTTTTTTTTTTTTTTTTTTTTTTTATTTTTTTTTTAAATATATCTATAATAAAAAAAGAAGAAAAATTAATTAATTAGCTTTTATTTAGATAATTATCACCGATTATGATGACGCCTATTAATAAGTTTTTTTTTAATTATTCAGCATTTAACACATTTGCTCCTCCTTTTCCATACCTTTCTACTGATAAAGGATTACTTTGATGTCTCTGTAATAATCTAGATAAACCGCCTAAAATGAATTTTAAATTTACTAACTTTTTATATGTTTTATCTCTATAATTAAAGATCGACACAACACACGGAAATAAAGTTTATATTATAATTATTAATAGCCATATTCGTAAAAAAGAATAATAATCTAGGGGATCTGGGGTAAATAATACACACGGGATTTTATTAATAATCATTATATATCACTATAAAAAATATAAATAGACAACACCGTTGTAAAATTTCCCACGGAAGAATCAACAGTTTTTTTCTAATTTAACTTATTGTTATGAGGGTGTTTTTATAGTATTAAGTTTGGAAATCTACAATAATAATACATATCAGTATCTCTTTCATAAAGTTTCTCCTCCCTCCGACACCGATTCACCTCCAAACTTTTCATTCAAATAAATAGAATAATTCTGCCACCGAAGCAATTATTGTAATTACTAGCATTCTGGTCGGAAACTGAGATCTTTTCAGAGAGATGAATTCATATAATAAATGATAATTATAACGTAGTAAGTGTATCTGAGATTCTCTTCGGCTATCCAATTGTTTCGCTCACTCCCATGATGAAGGCAAATTCCGAGAGGCGAAATCTCTGGGTCTTGAAAAATCACGTCATGAGCTATTCGGAAGTTCTCTGGAGTTGTTGTTGTTGATTTCTTCCTAACTTGCACTTTCCTTGGACTCATCTGAAAATGCGTATCATAATTTCGGCGGGCGTTCTCTCGGTATTCCACCCTCAAATTTTTTGTTGGTACTTTAATGTATAAAATTCTTAATACTTTTTGTCTAGGATTTTCGGGATCTGAGGCTATATAGACTTTAAACACTTATAAATATATTTTATAACGATACATATAATTCAAGCATATTTATTTACATTAATTGGTATCCAATTGTATTAAATAATTTTCATCGGACTGCCCGGGGCCCGAACCCACACCTCTTGCTTTGAAGGTTATCAATATATGACAATGTCAATATATTTAATCTCTCGGCCACGGTGGGTGTGCTTAATACTTAAAAGCATAAGAAATAGTAATTAGAAATTTGCGTATTATAGACGTTCCCTTACATACGATCGTCAGAGATATGATGACTTGTAAGACAACGAAAAATAAAAAAATACTTTTCCAAAAAATTTATATTTCTAATTTAAAAAATTGGCAAAAATAAATAAGGACGGAGTCTAAATGGCCTCCTATGCCGAAAAAGAGTCAAAGCCAAGAGGGGTGGTTTCGGATCCTAGACAGTCGGATGAAAAATTCCTTTAAACCAATTGATATAAATAAAGATGCCTGAATAATTTGTATCGTAAATATATACATATATCGTTTAGTTTATTTTTTGAAAATTTAATTCTAATCTTGACATTTGTTATACGCATTAATAAATAAATAGATATTTTTAGAATTTTCATGAATTAAATCTAAAATGAAGATCATTAGTTATGCTCAAACTTAGGCGCCATAGTTCATATTTTAATATATAATTTTAACACATAATGTTCTATAATGTTTCCAGTTATAAGTAGGGGTAACGTGTATTTTATTTTAATGTAGATAAATACAATATTTCAGAGTGAGTAAGATTTATTTGCTCTCTCTAAAAATAAAGTCGGCTTCAGTGGATAGCATGCATGTCAAAAAGGTTTTTCATTTGCTCTAGAGCCTTTTCTTCTTTTAAACATTATGTGTTAAAATTATATATTAAAATATGAACTATGGCGCCTAAGCATAACTAATGATCTTCATTTTAGATTTAATACGTGAAAATTCTAAAAATATCTAGTTATTTATTAATGCGTATAACAAATGTCAAGATTAGAATTAAATTTTCAAAAAAGAAATCAGAATTTGACTTGTTGAGGAATGTAATCAATATGCTTTTTTTTTTTAAGGGATATTCAGTAAAGATATGTAGGTCTTTATTTTTATAGGTCAAGTACAAATTCCAAATCTATAAATAATTGGGAAATCGAAGCCGTCAGTTATTGACTGTCCAGAGGAAGAGTTATTTTCAGCAAGTAGAATATTATTGATAATTTATTATATTGGAAACGAAAAGTAAATTGTACGATTTTCATGTCTGACAATGACACCATTGTCGGTTGGCTAGAAATTGAGTGACTCAGCGAACTCTACGCCCATGATGAGATAAATTTTTGCCTAATTTCCTTATCTATCTAACAATATTTATATAAATCGGGGGGGTGGATCTTCAAAATATATATAATAATCCTTTATAAAAGTGATTTATCACCACATCTTGGGCAAAAATATCAATTCAAAGGCAAATGACATATTAATACTTTTGATTTAGATCATTGGCGCACAACCCGCGGCCCGTTTTCAAATTCTTGCGGTCCACGATACGAATTGTTAATAACTAAGGTAAAGACCGTTCTATTGATAAGGGCACAATCACGGATAACGGAGCTTGTGACAACCAGCTCCAATCTTCCCTCCTTTTCAAATTATTTTGCATTTTTTTTTTAATTAGTAACATATATTTAATTTAACTTTTTTATTTCATTGGTTTGTTAAAAGGTATAATTATTATAATTTTCTTTTTTTATTTAAATTTCTTATATCCTTCGAAATTTTAAATTTGTTTTAAAAGATGATAATGATTATTATTGTTTTATAAAATATAATTAAAAAATTTTTCACTGTAGGCATTTTTTTTTTTTTTTTTTTGTATATTCAGTAGAAAGGTAGAGAGAGAGGTAAAGTAACAAAAAAAAAATCAGCATGAATACATAGAAAGACAGCCAGAAGAGAGAGAGAGAGAGTAGAGGGTATCCAAAATTAAAATGCAAATGAGTGTCAACTTCATTTCAAGCTGGCCGCGTGCGATGAGATTTGGTTTTCAGAGGGAGGGTTATAGGTGGTTCAATTTAATATTGGCTCAGTTGATGACAAGTAAAGCGTGAAGCACAGGCCGCCCCTCATTTGATTGATGCTTATTTTATATATATATATAACATGGGCCTGTTTATAGACCTTGTTCGCATTTACCTTTAAAAGAGAGGAAATTTTTTTTCTCCTAGTCATCGAATTAATTTGTTTCAACTGGAGGTTAAGTCGTAGTGTGTCAACTTTTATAACACATTATTTACTATAGAATTCCACATCACATCATGTTTAATAAATGAATCAACTTTTCATATAAAATGTGATATGCGAAATAAAAGATTAAAAAAAAAAAAAAAGATTTTTTAAATAAATAATAAAGGATTTATTTTTTCTCTTTTGAAATTGAATGTTATTTTAGATTCAAAAAAAATATTAATATAAAAATATAATACTAGTATATATATATCCTATTAATAATATATAATCTCAATCAAATCATTTGTATTTAGAGTAGCCAAAGAGTGTGAGATGGGGTCCTCCCTCTCATGGCAAAGTCTCTAGTTGGGAAATAATGTTAAAAAATTATAGCAAATAGCCCTCAAGAGGTGATTAGTTTATATGTTAAAATAAAGCGTAAAATTGAAGGTAAATATCTTATCGAAATTGATATTTTCTAAATTTTAAAGGAAAATGATCCCATTCCATTCCATAGCGGTTAACCTAACAATTCTAACCGAATGGCAAAATGGCGGTTTAGAGGTGTGAATTTTACTCATCATCTATATAAGTCAACTGAACTTAAACAAGTAAGATATGCTTAGTTTATAGGTTAAAACACTCACGGCCGTAAACGGGAGTCGGCTATTAGACCGCGAAATTTTTTTTTTTATTTGTTATTGTTGTTGTTTTTATGAGTTTTGAAGCCACAAGCACTATCATGAATTTGATCATCGGTTCGGCATTATTATAACCCCAATAAGATAAGGAAATGGAGACAAAACAAAGACTTCTTTCCGCCCAAAATTGTATTATCCTGTCAACGTTTCGAGGACTAAATACTCTGGCTCGCTGTCTGGTCAGGGACAGTATTTATTATCAAATATACAAAAACCTACCTAACGATTAAAAGAATTTTGTTAACAACCTTATTGATGTTTAGTCGCTGAAACGTTGACAGAAAAGAAGGCTTTACTTTGTCTTAATTTACTCAATAAAACTTCCTTTAATAAGATAATATTATTTAAATATGTATTCTTTTTGATGATTTCTTAGGTATATCAGGAACCCAATTTCCCCATAGATACAATTATTTTTTACGGGAATCAATCTATTAATTAAATAAAAATAGAATTGAGTGTTTTGTATTTCTCCGAATCGTTAAATATATCTTCTATAAAAAAAACTCATTGTATTAGGTAAAGTTTTTACAAGACAAAACAAAAAACCTACTTCTTCATTATTAATTTTTTTAAAGACATTTTCGAGACTCCGTCCTTATTTATTTATATCAATATAATTATCAATTAACGAAATGGAAAAAAACACTCCCAAGAACTAATTTCTTGAAATAAAACTAAAAATAAAAAAATAAATTAGTAAAGGACTCGTATTCGGAAGCTGATTTTATTTAAAAGCTTCAAGGCGCAAACGACATGGATACCTAGCTTAAAATATATAATTCCAGCCTCGAATAGCTTTTCGAAATCTTATTCACACAGACAAAACGTGTTTTTTCGTTGAAATCTCGACATCAATTTTTTTTGTAATCGCAATATATTATATATATATATATAGATAAGAGAAAGTAAAAATGTCAAGCCTTAAAGAAGTAAGTTACTTAAAATACAATCAAATCATTCTAAAATGGAATCTGTCAAAAAATTTAACGCTAAAGCCTTGATTTCATAATTAGATGATGGAAATCCTTGAATTATTAAATTACCTCGGATGTTTTAGCGCCGGTTCATTTTCACCAGAAAGAGTCAGATATTATGTATATAGCAAAGAACTTGAGAAACAAGGAGAAAAGAGAAAGAAATTAAATTTATAATTTTATTGGGATTTTGGGATGCAAAGGGCCAAATTTAACTTACCGTGACAAAGGGTTAATTTTTTTTTCTTCCTCCCTTTCCGAGAGAGAAATTTATAGGGAAAAAAAATATTGTTAATATTTATCTCTGATGTTTATTAAAATCAACGGAAAAAGCATTATTTATTTTTTATCTTTTGTTTTTAATAAATTAAATTAGTAATTAATAAAAATATTATCGGGAATATTATATGAAAATCATATCAAAGTGAATTTGTTTTTTTCTCTTTCTCGTTATTTTTTGCCAGGAGATATTATTATTTAATTTTTCAATGGGTTAATTATTTATCATTTATTTAATTGATCATCCTTTTTTTTTTTTTTTTTTTTTTTTTTTTTTTTTTTAATAAAAAAATAAATATTATTTTATCGATTTCGCAAATTTAGGATATTTACCTTAAAACTCATAAATTGAAAAATAGGGAAAATCCATTAAAAATCCTCATTTAGGTGTCGGATAAAATTATAAATTCTAACCGATTGCCAAAGTGACGGGATGTGAATTTAGTCAAATTTCTTCTCTACTCATCGTCTAAATGAGTCAACTGAAAAATCTTAAACTCGTAAGAGATAAAAACAGACACGGGCGTAAACCACGGGAGAACGTGGGTTCGAGTTCCGCGAGTGTCTCATTTTTTTTTTCAGTTTAAGGTAAATATCTTAAGATCGGGAAATTGATATTTTCTAAATTTCAGGGAAATTTGTTCCCATTTGATTATTTAATCAATGAGTTCGAAATTGACCAATTCAACCTTTGGATACTTTTTTTTTTATGTTCAACGGGTCAATTTATTAGATGGAAAAAGCGAAGTGCTGAGAAAAATTTTTAGGAATTATTTAAAAAGGAGAGGAGTAAAATTTAATAATTAGGGACTAGATGGGCAAATAGCCAAGGGGCAAGGTTGCTAGTCCACAAAATAAGATTTATTTTTCACAAAAAAAAAGGGTGATTAATACACTATATAAGTACCTTCGCTTTGCTCGGATTTTTTTATAATTGACCCAGGAGAGCCAATAATATAACTTTCAACAGTAGGATTTTTGCCATTGGACATAAGATTTATCGGTTCCTTTCACCAAAGAAAGACGCCCTAAATATAATATGCGCGAAGATGAGACCTAGTAAAATCGATATATCAACATCAATATATACCTAATTTCGTCAAAATCATTAGATGCTGAATCATCTAAATCGATTGAATTAATTTTCCCAAAGATGAGACCCCACATGCCATTAAAATCCTTAGAGACGTTTCTAAGAAAAAATGTACATACGAGAGTAGCTCGTTTAATAATAGTAGATAGATAGATAGATAGTTAGATAATTAATCCATTGAAAAGATTAAATAAAATCTTCAAGCAAAAAACCACGAGAGAGGATAAAACAATATCACAGTTGCCGTCATTTCTTTTTCTACCAGAATTTGATCAAGCTGAGACATGAATGTAATTTAATGAAATTTCATCCGTTCAAAAGAATTAGGTCAACACATATCCAAGAACCGACAATATTATTGATGGTCACATTAGTTTTTTTTATATCTCTAACTAACGCAAAAGGATGAATGGATTAATGAGATTGTTTCGACCGAAACGTCGACATATATTTAGCTCAATGAAGGATTGGGAAAGAAACCAATCATTCGTTTTTCTTTTTTCTCTCGTCTTTATTTCATCCAGAAACAACAATTTAAATTATACAGTCAGCCATCTTTTTTTTTTTTTTTTTCAATAAATCAAATAAATATTCGACATTTCGGGTGCAAGTCAAGGCCTCCTTCAAAATTACATGACGATGGTTATTGTGGTATAACAATAAAGTTTTTTCCTGGCTGCACTATTTTAAATGATAAATAATATTAATAAATTATAGCTAAGTACAGGACAGATTAAGACACGTTGTCTGAAAATAATTTTTTGAAATAGAAGGCTACTTTTGAATTTTATTGATTTTAGTGAAAATCTTTTTATTATTCTAATAATTGAAAAATCCAAATATTCTAATTAGAGTTTAAATCATGTTTTCAATTTTCATTGTTTTAAAAATGTGTGTGTGCGAAATTATAAATTTTTAAAAGACGTTGGGTGTTTCTATATGAGAATTCATAAATTACACATGGTCTTATGATAATTAAATATGATACCATTATTTAAGATCTTTTAATTTTAATTATCATTTTTTTATTATTATACGCAGTTTATTACCTTGGCAAGTAGGCTTAATAAATATATCTAAATAAGAATTAAAAATACGCTCACCAATAATGAAGAATGAGGAAAAAATGTAGAAAGTCATGGGAGCAATGTGACGTCAGAGCTGCTTCAGGGCCTACTGAAGGGACAGGAGGGCATCACCAGGCAGGCGTTGGAATTCAAAAGCTGTCACGACATGCAAAAGAGACAAAGAGAAGGGATGGAATTAGATTAACATTAAAAAAAATTTTTAAAAACGATTATATTTATATAATTTCTCATAAAATTGTTAAATGTCAAAAAATAAAAGCGTGGGCACTCTTTGGGTATTTTATTTAATTTAATTTTAAATTTCAATGAGCGCTCACTCCATAAATATTCAACAATTTTAAGCAAAAAGTTATTTTCCTCTTTATAAATAAATAAAAGCGTTTTTATTTTATTTTATTCTTTTTAGTCCTATTTATTTTTTTTTAGAAAAAAAATTTCAAATTCACTTTGTTAATACCAAATGAAATATTAAAATGTTATATATGAAAAAATAAAAATTAAAAAAAAAACGCTTTTATTTAAAATACGCTTAAAATAGGAAAATAATGTTTTGCATAAAATTGTTGAATATTTATGGCAAAAATAAAAGCGTAAGGGCTCATTGAATATTTAATTTAATTTATCATTAATGATATTTTAAGTTTCAATGAGTGCAATATTTTCAATATTTTGTCACAATTTTATGCAAAAAGTTATTTTTTTCTTTTTCGTACATTTTAAATAAGTGTTTATTTATTTTAACTTTTTAGTCTTATTTATATTTTTGTTTACTTAAGTATATATTAAAACAAAATTTTCAAGAGTTATTCGGCTGGCTACTAGAGGCGTTGCAATCACTGCTAATTTATAATTTTTTATTCTCGTTTAAATAGGTGTTTTGTATTGTAAGATTTTTTTTAAACAAAAGTTGTTGAAAGACATGAATATAATAATAGTATTATATATATTATAGTATTTGGATATTATTTCACTAAAGTTAATATAATTAAATATATATTTTTATTTTGAACTTCAAATGAAGTATATCTATAAATGGCTCGATTTTTGCCTCGTTTTAATACAATGTGTTGTCATCGGAACTGAGCCAATATACAATATTTCAGATCTCTAAATTATTGGGAATTGTTTCAAAAATTGACTACAATGTTAACCATACAGACAAGGCAAGTTAAATAAAAACATTTAATAAAATTACCTTCGTCTTTATAGTAAATATATCGAGAGCGATATTCGACTCTAATCTTACATTTAATTAAAAAAAAAAAATTAATGATAAGTGAAAAGGGAGGAAGTCAGCCAGTAGGTTTGCCTCTTAAAAAAAAATTATTCAAAAGGATTCATAGAGAGAAGTAACGCTTCAAGTAGTGATAAGTTATATAATGTTGGGCTCTAAATGAGAGCCTTAGAATTTATCATCAATTTGAATGTTAATAAAGGGAGGCTCTACCTCGGATGAGGGGAATAAGATGCTAAATTAAAGAACGCCGGTAGCCATCGATAATTGGATTTAATCACAAGAAAAAGTATTTTTACTCAAAAAATTAAATTTACAAAAAAAAACGAGTCTTTCGTCTTTCTAAGAAACTAAAATTTTCATTTTATTCTATCTACTTATAAATTTGTTTTTAATTTTAATATAAATAAATGATAAGCTTGCACTTGATTTAAATGGGAGGAACTTGGGGAGGACACCCCTAACAATTACATTTTTCAGAAAAAGTGTTTACTATCCCTCATTATTATTATATATCAATAGTTATAATCATAAAAAATTTGACTATTTTTTAAAAATATTTTCACTCAGAATTTCAAAATATCAAAAAAGATAATAAAAGTATAAAAAATCTAAATGTGAGGGTGTGTGAAATTGTTTGTGTGTGTATAAATATATATATATATTTTTTTTTACTTTATCTTTGGAACATCTGAACCAAATTGAGTGAAACTTTGCATAACTATACTACTAGTATGTGAAGAGAATTTACTAAGATCTGGGATTAAATCCATCAATCATCAAGGTTGGTATTCAAATTAGCAACTTTTCTGCACGAATGTTTTGCCGATTTATTATCTATTATTATAAATAAATTATTGAGTAATTTTTTCATCATTCTAAGCCAGGCCTAATCAACCTGCGGCCCGACCAGCTTTTTGTTCTTTCTATTAAAAAAAATGAATTTCATATTTAAATTTTTTATAAGAAAATTAATGTTTTTATATAAAAAAAAAAAAAAAAAAAAAAAAAAACTATATATTGATTGAATTTTACAATTTGGTAAAAATATATTTAAAATTTTTCTAAGAATCTTAAAAATCTAATGTTTAGGCCATTCAAGCACTCGTCCCCCTAAAAGATATCAGTGTTCTTACTGATCTTAGCTTAAATTAAAAATATGATAAAATTGTTTACTATATTTTTAAAATCAGAAAATGAGATATTCTTAATTCAATTTTTCCATTCCGTACTTTACCAAATTACAATAGTACCTTTGCAGGAGGAGTTTTTCATATTAAGTATGAACTGTCGCTTACGACGAGCGAATAAAATTCTTATTCATAATCTGCTCGATGGCCCTGACTGCCCAGATTAGTTGAAATGTTCATCTCGTGGTTTCTTAAAACGAGCTCGCTCTGGGAACGTATTAAACTCATAGTAAGAGGCATTACTTAAATGTCAGACACCTATTGAAAAAGGTATTTTAACAAGTAACAGCCCCTTTGGCTTTACAAACAAATATATGTGAGGAAAAAAAGTTTGATTGTTCTAAGCTAATAATAAATATATTTTTTGTCAAAAGAATATATCTCTGTATATCATTTAATTATTCTATTTCTAAGCATAATAATAATAATTGTGTGATATTAAAATGCATTTTAAAAAGTTAGTAGCCTAGTTCTTTGCGGAAATGTCTTAGTAATTAATTTAAAATTTTTTTTTTTAATATTTAAGTTAGTGATGAATTTTGCTCTATACCTATCTCATTTGATTACATATATATTTTTTTTAATGAAGTTGAAGTTTTATTTAATATTTTTTTAAATTAAATAATATAATTTTTTTTAGTATCAAGAGGAATTCTTAATAGATATACAACGCGAGATTTTTCTTGATTTGATCCCGCGTCTGTTGATTAGAGACATGCTTCGCTGAATAAACTCAATCCGCTTTAATTATCTACGAGAAATGAGAAAACCCAGGGCAAATGCAATACGTCAAGAGGCTATGGGAGTATTCAAAAGAATCAAGGGCCTCATCCCCATCCCCGCCATCACTCTCTTATGTTAGTACAACCAGCAGCTCTTTCACGTATTCATTAGGAGTCTCCTCGTCGTTCATCATAGAGGCTGAATTAAATCCATCCATGTGACACTTGAAGAAAAATCTGACGCCAAGGGGTCGATATCAAAATGATGGAATTGTCTCTTTTATTTCCAAGAAAAAAAAATTAATTCTATTTAAAAAAAAAAAAATTTAACTATTTATTTAAAATAAATTATGAAGAGCTTGTTCTCATAAAATTACTATACTATTTATACTTATCGTAAGAAATAACTTTCATTCGATGTGTTTGTGTCGGGTTATGGAGTATGTGGTCAGACGTCCTGCCGCCACCCCCTAAAGAAGTACAAAATCTAAAATTTTAATAGGAAAATATTAGTCTAAAGATCTAACTATTAATAACTAAATTTAGGACTGGATTCTCGATTACAGACAGATGAAAAATTAAAAAAAATAATATGTTGCCAACGTTTCGTACGTTTGTCGCACACTTCCTCAGAGCTAACAAGTAATCAAAATTGACTCTTGTTCGGTAATCAGTGAGTATCCCGTTCCTATTTCAAATTAACTAGCCATCAAAAAAAGAGATAAATATACTTTTGTATTTAGTTATGTTTTTATTCACGAACTCACTCTTTTGAAAATACTACTATAATGAAAAGATCTGCCCCTTGGAATAGTCAGTAGTTCGGTTTCAGAATCCAATCGCTCCCTTCCCGACCAGAGCGTTAAAATTTATTTTAGCTCCCACTTAATTTAAATAAATATGAATGTAAAATTTGTATAGTCTAATTAAAATGTTTAAAAGAATCATTTATCTAATCCATCTGCCTTGTAATATTTCAAGTATGGCCTTGTCCCTTAGACCGAAGGTAAAGCTCTTACTTCCTGATCTAACTAACTCTTGTTTTGAGCAATAAAATTTATTTAAACATTATTAGCTATCAATTAATTTAAAGAAATATAGGCGGAGTCTAAATGGCCTCAGATACCGAAAGACTTAAAAAAATACAATTTCGGCCATTTATATCGTCCATGTCGAAAGGCAAAAAAAAAGAGAAGAGTTGATATATATTTTTTGGTTTTTGAATCGAAATGGCTTTGAAATTTGTAGGCAAATTCAGTTAATCCCTATCTGTGCAATTTTATTTTAATTAGATGGTACCTAAGCAATATTTCTATATACATCTAGATATGCAAACAGATATAGTTTAAGAATTAACTTAATGAAAATTAATATTGAGGGGAAATGTGCTGAGATCACATTTTGATTAAATGCAAATGCTATTAGTTCTGCTTTCAAACCAAGCTATAATATTTATAAGCTCTGAAATTATTAATTAAAGAAACGAAGAAAAAAAAACAAACATTTTTAGTTTGGAATTATGAAATATAAAAATTCTCCTTAATTTTCTCTATAATATTGTTTTTTTAATAAAATATTATTATCATTTCATTGAATTCAGTTATTTACCTTTAAACTCACTCTTAATTTAATAAATATTAATATCCATTAATTAAAATAGAAATAATATATTTATATTTAACGTGTTTATTATTTTATTAATATAATAATAATAAAATAGCCTGAAATCTGATTAGGTTTAAAATTATTCAATTATGTTTTAGTTAAAATTAATATTTGTAAAACTGAATTTATTAAACATTGAATAAAGGGTTTGTTTTAAAGAATGTGGTCTTTTCACGGGCACAGCAATGCTCCATGGGACTATTGGTAATAGATTGTTTAAGATAAGAAAGTGCGAGATGATTGTTTTGACTGGGCGCCTCCCGACCTTGAACCAGAGACTATCCACTTTCGCAGCTGCCGTTACACCAAGGACCCGGCCCAGTGAAAAACATCTTCTCGCGGTCACCAATATATAAGAGATAAATTGAAATATAATATATAAGGATAATACTTACAATAAGGATATACCTTACTTTTCACATCGCCATCTAGCGAGCCCAATTGGAAGCTCTCACAAGCAAGTTAGAAGCGAATAGGCCCCAGAAGGAAATGGCGTTCCATAATAAATAATGAATAATTAGGATTTGTCTTGAAACAGGTGGAGGTCATCATCTCGCACCCATTTATCAGAATTTATTAATATTAGAGAATTATTATTTATACTAGAAAATAAAAATAAATATGAAAAAGTAAAAATGTTAGTAATGTATATCGTTGTTAATATAGAAATAAATATCAAAACAAGTGATGACCCTGCTCTCAGGCTTTGGATTAACAATCAAGATGTCTCTCTCGTCCTCATGCTCATGTCTTTTCTAATAATGTTAATAACATAGATATATTATGAAATTTATGATTGGAATTTAATTTTTTGGTTTGTTGCAACCTCAGTGGAATTCTATCAGTATTCCTTTTGCACAAAAAATAGGTGGTCATCTTACAATATGGTCGTCATGATAGAAGGAGAAATAATTGAATGAATAAAAAAAAACAACGATTTTTTGGAAAAAATGACTAACGATGGACTCAAAATGAGAGAGCCATTCGAATCACCACAGCTTCCTCGCTTTTCTAACTATAAAGAGAAGGGAAAGGCTAGGTCTCTCCTACCTTCCCTGCCTCATTATCCCTCTCTAGAATTTGTTTTTTCAGTTTTTTTAGAATCAATCCTCTCTCCGACTCAACGGATAATTATAAAAATTAACGCCGCCCTGAAAATAAACGTCTTAATTATTATCACTTAGTTTAAAAAGATTTGCCCTAGTGCTGAGGAAATTGTGGTGTTCTATAAATATTGAGGGGTAGTTTTTACTGCTCTCTGCAGACTGATTCGCTTCGTTTTAATATCTTCTGAGGTTCTCCGTGAGCTATAAAGTTTTTAAGTTTCATCCTTTTCCGATGATTTAAACCTTTAAACCTAGAGATATATCAAATTAAAATAATATTTAAATGGATTTTTTGCATTTTTGGGGGTCCTTTTGACATGAAATGTAAAGAATTTTAAAAAATGGGGGGGGAGTTAAATTTTTCAAAATCATAATACTTTTCCCTACTATTAAATATAATACTTCGGTAAAGTAAAATATATAAATGCGCCTGAATTTCTAGAGAGATTGTAAAATAAAGGTTATCAAAAAATTTTCCTTGAAAAAGATTAAATTCTCTCCTCTTCTGACAAGAAATTTGTATAATTAAAACTACTAAAACTCTCTAAAGTTGAAGTCTCTCTCTAAGATGATAACTTAGTTCTTTGAAGAGCTGCTTTAATCCGGTTACAGGAAGTCCATTGTAAGAAGCTATTATATCAAATTTAGTTGCAATATCATATTTCATTTTTGCTTTTTCCGCATTCTGTAGACAAGGCTTTAAATAAATCACTTGAGAATTTTTTTATATTTATTGAAAAAAAAAAAAAAATCCGGAAATAGAGTGCGGCAAACTCTTATTATTTTAGTATGGTAACTAAAAAAAATTTTTTATATGCGCCCCATTTTTACTTTCTCTTATCTATATATGTAATAATTCATATAGTATAGGGAAAGTATTACAATCTCAAAAAAATCAACGGATTTCAACGGAAATGCTCGTTTTGAGGTCACTAGAGTCTTAAAAATGGTCTGTATGTCTGTCTATGTATCATACTGGTTGGTTGGTGGTAACAAATATATCGACAAAAAAACTGGTGTGACAGCACATCACATTACTTTCTCTTGTATCGAAATTTTATTTGACCTGATTTTTTCAGAAATGCTCTCTGTCACTCGACTCTTCAAAACATTTTTTTTGCGTCAGGCACACATTTTCTTGTTGCAAAAATTATATTCGACTTTTTTTTTTTAGGGGAGTTTCTCGGGAGGGAGATGGGGTTGTCACCCTTTTTCTTGTTTAGTATTCTCCTTTTTGCGGATTAGAAAATCTGGAAGAGTCAATGTAACAATCTAAAATTTGTGACATATTTTTCTTGTTAAATTTATCTTTTAGAAAATAATAATTAAAATTTTACGGACGGAATTTTTTATACCTCCAAACAAAAATAAGATAGATGTAAGGTGAGCAAAAATAAAACCAGCAATTTCTCAGACTCCATTTTATTAGTCGGCTATCCCGCCTGCCACACTGTGATTTTGTAGTGGACTTGCGTCTGATGATAATATAAAATTCTTTGTAGAGGAGAGGAGCATGGGACAGACACATCCTCACGCAAGTCCACTACAAAATCACAATTTGGCAGAGAAGATAGCCGTCTAATAAAATAGAGTCTGAGAAACTGCTGGTTTTATTTTTCCGAGGCCTTATACTAAAATAAGTTATTCATAGATCAAATAAAAATGCTGGAGAGTGGAAATTTATTTTAACTTTAGATAAATTATCATTTATTAATAATATTTTGAATATGATTGTGTATTCATCAGGTCTCAATACCCAGCAAAATAACAACGTTGAGATTGAAAGGGATTTTACAACCTTCATTTTAGCAAATGATTTTCTAAAGATTGTTTTAATTTTTAAGTCTAAATGAAATTTTATTATTACTCTTAAAATTTTTTATCTGAATTCTTTTATAAAATTAAGAATAAAATTTATTAATTGTAATTAGTTGTAGTAACAAGCGTTTAGTTTAACATTGGGTGTAATTCTTTCATTCATTCAGTGGAAAAGGAAGAAGGGTGTTTGTTCATCGAGAGATAGATTGTTCGTGTGTGAGTGTGTATTCGTAATAGTGTGAGTATTATAGGATAGGGCAATGGTTGATTTCGAGCACGCGGGACACGTCCAGGCCATTAGGCGCAGCCGGCACGCGTATACCGTGGTCTGTCTGTCTGTCCTGGGCAACCAACCAGGCAGTGCAGGGAGGAAAGGCGCAAGGCGCCAAGAAACCGCATTAAAGTAAAGCGCAGACAACGCGAAGTAGCGGCCAAAATGAGGAGCTGCTGCCGCGTGACTTCGCCGCTCTCCTGGGCTCTTAGCTCTCTCACACAATTACACCATGATTATTCAAGTGATAAATTAAAAATTTCCCTCCTTCATTAAGAAGGGTTCGGGGCAAACCCCATCAACAAGAGATTAAAAGTCAAAATAAAATCAACATCACTTCTGCTTCAATTTTTCTCCCCTCAATTGCTTTAAAAATTTGTTTTGAATTTCGGCTACAATTTTAAAGTTAAAGGTGTGAATTGGATAGACCGTCATAAAAAGAAGAAAAGTATTGAATTGAAAGAAGCGATGAAAATCAGTCTAATCCGAATGCGATTTAAAGTCTCCAGAATTTAAGATTTTGATTTCATATTTCGTCGCTAGGAAAAGAGACACAATTCAAATTTGCTGATACAAACAGACCTTAGTCATTAATATTAAGCTCGAATATAATAAGATGAAGTTTTTTAATCAAAATATCTTATATTCGAACTTTTAAATTTTTGGGGATGATCGGATCTGCTATTATAATTAATTAATTAATTAATCGGCGATTAAAATGGACTCTGATAACAAATTTATACATACTAATACTCAGTATACTTCTATTTATTTCAACTTTGTATTCTTTAATAAATTTATAAAATGATTTTAATGTTTCTTTAAGAAAAATTGTATATCGTCGTAAAACCTCGATTTAAAAAATATGATTTTTTCTGATGATTTCAATAAAAAACTCGGCTAACATATAAAACGAAAAAGGTGATTTATTCACCTGTTTTCAAATCGTATCTTCAACAGGTCTGTCAGGTTGGCTCAGAGAATTTTGGATTGTAAACAAAAATCTCTTAATATATTTATCTTAAACTCGTCAATTGAAAAAATGAGGCACTCGCGGGAATTGAACCCATGGCTTACGCCCTTAAGTGTTTTATAAGCATCTCTTAAGATTTTAAATTGACTTAACGAGGTGTTCGACTCTCGCGAGTGCCTCATTTTTTCAATTTATCAGGTAAATATATAAAGATTGAAAATTGAAAATAATCAAATGAAATTTTATACCATTTTTAATATCCGATGTATTTTCCAATTTATGAGTTAAGAACTTAGAGCACTCAAATGAAATAATCTATTTATTAATTTAAATAAAATGCATAATGTAAGAAGAAAAGAGGCGAAAGGGCTCTCACTCACAAATATATGCACCAGTCATTGAGACTCAGAAACAGACTATGGGTTATGGAGTGTGCCATTAGTATTCGATACTCAAGAGGTAACTAAACGGAAAATATTCTTTTTTTGGATTTATACCTTTAATTAGAGGTTTTGCCTTTAAAAAAAAATTCATAATAGTTTTTGATTTAATTTTATTGACAGTCTCTTTATTCTGTTTTATTAAAGCCCATACAAAATAAAAAGCTTTGAATAAGCTCTTAATTGAATTGTATAGATATATAGCTTATAAAAAGAAATTCATATTATTGAATAATAAATAAATCAAAAGATCAAACGGAAATAGAGTCTTAAAAGTAAGAGACATATTTTCCAACTAACCTATCAATTTTTCTTTTTTCCCTCTCGTTTTTTTTTTTTTTTCTATAGCTTCAGTTCTCACATTTTCTCCATGTTTGCCTGATGGCAAATGCCAATGCATTTATATCACTACACTCTGTCAGTTTCGTATCAGAACAAAAGAAGAAAAAAAAGGCCGAGAAGAGAGAGGAAGAAAAGTCGTGAGAAAATGAATGCCTTCATGTGACACAGGATGCAAGGCATTTGTCGAAAAAAAGAATCGGCAGGTGGTTTTGTGTGAGTGCCATATTAAAATAAACAGATTTCGCGCTATACACATGGTTCATTTTATATATATCTATATATAGAAGGGAGGGAAAAACGGATTTGCAAATTACATTTCCGATATAGTGAACATAAGGTTTGTACGACATTCGCATTTATCTAACGTTCTTTCTTTTGAGTGAAAATATAAAAGATTGGACAAAGACTATATCTGAGAAAATGATTTCTTTTTTTTTCGGGAAAAATAATATTTAATCTAAATTTTCCATTTTAGTATAAACTTTTTTTTTTTTTTTTTGGCAATATGAACATTTTATTTTGGGCATTGATAAGAGAGAAAATATAAATAACGTTAAAATCCTATTATTATTATAAATATTTATTTGAATTTGTTTATAAAAAATGATGAAATTTTTTATTAAATATGATGTATGGATAGGCTAACCATATTTTCTTTAAACGGGACAGACAGATAAAAAAAATCTGGTGTAACTAAACGCACATCACTTAACTATGATAAGGAAAGCTGAGTGATGTGCTATCGCACCAGATTTTTGGCGTCGAGCCACATAGGTTGCCTTTTTCTAATCCATCTCTTAAAAGAACAATGTACAGCCAATTTAATCAATATCATTAGAGAAGTTTAAGAGAAAATTACAAAAACAAGAATAAAAAAAGCTCGAAAAAATTTTGGGAAAAGGGAGATAAGGGTTAATACATTTGAAAGATCAAATAATTGATATATGAATTTTAATCAAAATCGTTAGACTGAATTTTGAAAAAATTGGAAAAAACTAAAAAGGTATATCAATAAAATATTAATACTCGTTGGGCAATTTTATTCAAAAGCGACAAGAGTACCTAGTTTAAATATAAAATTTCAGCCTACGTAAGCTTTTTGAGAAATCTTGCTCACATACACACAGACAGACTATTTTACGAAACCCATTTTTTTAGACTCAAGGGATCTCAGTACGTGTATTTCCGTTAAAAACTCGATATCTTTTTTTCGCGATCGCAAAACTTTGTCATTATATATTTCATATGTAGGTGAGATAAAAATCGATATAAATTGCACTGAAATGAAATGGGAAATAATTAATATTTGCAATAATATGCGATAAAATTTTATTAAACTTTCTCAAAAAAAAAAAATACTATATATTTTATATACGCTATTTACGCTATTTTATTAATATAAGTAGGCACAAAGTGCCTACATGCCAAGAATGTTTTTGCATAATAAAATTTAGTTTTTTTTTCTTTGTTGAATTGTGTTTTTGATGAATTTCTACAATACTTTTTTACATTATTCCTGATCTTATTAATTTTATAAATTGCAAAGTCCTGTCCCTTGGTGCAGAGGTAAAGTCCTTGCTTCACATACCAAAGGTCAGTGGTTCGTCTGTTCGTTCTGTCCTGAGCGACAAAAATTTATTTAAATTTAAATTGGCTACCAATTAATTTAATTAAATAAGGACCGAGTCTAAATGGCCGCAAAGGACTTTAAAAATAAATAAATAAATAAATAAATTGCAAAATATAAATGCAAAATATTTATATTTTTCATTATTTAGATTTTATTGTAGACTATATTTATAAGTTCATGGCAAAATATATATTTTCATAAAAAAAAAACGGGACGGTCAAATCCATGTAAAAAACGAGACTGTCCCGGCCAAACTCGTCAGTCTATAAATGAAAGAATTTATTTATATTTATATATCCATTAAAGTTTTAGGTAGTGCAAGGTATTCTAGCCAATGATAATATTGAAGAATAGCTACTCATATTTCCAAAAAAGTGTTGTTAATATATTTTTATTTTTCTTTGCAATCATTAAAAAATTTAAAATATTCGGGATTCTTCATGCTTTTTTAAGGCCGACATCCTCAAAGAGGGCTTTTTAGCGCGATTTTCCTCTTTCACTCACACCTCTCTTGGTGATTTGCATAAACGTGAGCCTAGCCTCCAGGTAATCACGATTTAAGAAGGACATGATTAGCCACTTAATTTCAAAATACTTATACATTTTTTTTAATGGGGGGTTCCTTCTGACTTTTAATTATTTATCCACCCTCAAGTTTTAGCGTGCAACATTTTCATTGATTTATATATATTCTTAATTTAACATTATTTGAATGTGAAAAAGTTATAAAAAAAAAAGCTATTAAATTATGGCTCCCATTTTGATGTGCCATGTAAGATAGAAATTAGATCGTGTTTGCTTAGTGGAAGGTAGACCCACGTGATCAACTCACTAATGGATTTTTCGATTAAATGCTCCAGATCTCCTCTAGAGAAAACCAAATATTCTCAGATGTTTATTTCTAGGGAGTTTTAGCAAATGGGTGTGCTCCGTTCTAGAGGAGTTCTTGAGCAATTGAAAACTAATTGAGTTGGTTGCCTATCTTTCAACAAGTAAAAATGAAAAATTTTTGCACTTCATGTTACTTAGTTTCACAAATGATTCTAGATGAAAAAAATAAGATTTATATTAAGAAAATTGAGAGGTTCATAGAGACTCATTAAAGAGAACTTTAAGGAATTTTTTATTTTGTTTTATCATATCTTAAAATTCATATATATACTTTTTTTTTTTTGAAATATCATTAGTATTTGCATAATTTGGTAAAGAAGAGAATATAATAGGGAATATCTTCAGTATGATGTTTATTTGTCTTTGAAATTTCAATTTACATTTCTTGTTTGATTCTTGGAATGTAACTAACTGGTGCTCCAGAACCCCCTGGCCTCTGGCGATGTGCCTTCTATTCTATTCAACGCAACGCAACTTCTCTCTCCTCTTTAGAATAAGTTAATATAAATGTCAATAATCCCAAGTGACGGCTTTTGAGACACGTTTCTGTTGACAAACGTAACGACTTGCAAATAAAGAGATACATTTATTTTCTTCGTACCTGAGCCTTTTGTCAGTCAGCCAGCCAATGGATAGATAATTCCCAGCTAAACTAAGGTCTTAAATGAAATCCAATAACGAATAATAATAGAATGACTTAAAAAAATAAAAAAAATTTTATATACAAATGGAAAAAACATTGGACGATAAATGTTTACACCCTCTTCTATTTCTACTGGTAAATATAAATAAATATATATGAAAAGAGAGAGATTCTGCGGAATTTGTCTTTGGAGTCTTTTGCCCAGAAAACTTGAAAAAAGTCCCAGTAGTACAAATCATAAAATTCTTTCTCGAGTACGAAATTAATAATAAAATTTGTAATTTTTTCATGGGTGATTGAAATGAATAATCTTAAAGGTACAATAAAATTCCTAAAAGTTGATTTGGTCTTGCGAAGAATGAATGCTTTAACAGAGAAGTAAGCAGCGTCCGTGCAAAAATAGCTGCCTGAATTTTGACTTGCACCGCGTTAGAGCAGCAATCTCAGTGATTCATTTTTTGATTAAAGAAGGCGAGTTTAAATCAATCATGGCATCAATAATATGCTCTTAAATTTCTTATTGTTATGAAATTTATGAATCATATTATTTATTGATATGCTCTATGATGTTGAATACAACTTAAATTTATATTTCAAAAAAGATGATGAACATGATATTAGAAAGAAAAGCAGGAATCATGTTAGTAATCTGGTGACAAATATTACAAATAAAAAATTAAATAGTAAAGAAAAGAACGATTTATGTAAGTAAATTAATTGAAAAAACTAAATGATTTAAAGAACATAATTATAAGATCGGATTCATGGCGTCAGATACGACTAACTGAACTGCAATATTGAACAAATACGGTTATCTTGCGAAAATGAACGATATTATTGACAATAATTGTTTCTTCAAAAAATTAACACAAAACCCGTTTTACAAATTTAAAAATAAATAAATTATATTTCTGGATTAGTTCGAATATTCAAAAAATACGAGATCACTTTAGCAATAAAGAAAAAGAACTTCGTTGCCTAATTTCAAATAAAGCTAATAAAGACAAATTCGATCATAAGGGACTGGTATACATGGTGGATGCAACCAGTGGAAAGAAAAAGAAAAACCACGCATGTATTTTGGTGAGACCATTCGACCCCAAAGGATGTGGATAAGAGAACACGCTGTCTCAATAACGCACAGAATTGAAGACTGCATTATCCATCCATGTGATCGACGGGAATCACGAATTTGATTTAAAAAAAAAAAAACGAGAATTGTAAATGGAAGGAGGAAGTAAACATACGACACACAATAAATTTCAAAACCGATACCGAAAGGCTGTCAGATAATTATAACGCCATAATGTAATATAAACCGTTGTTGAACCTCATAAATGAATATGTATTATATGGTTTTTATGTATATATGTATTTATTATTCACTCATGTAAAATATAAAATATATATGTATTTATCTTCAAGATTTGTATGTTTAAAAAAGTTTAAAAAAAGAGTACTCTATTATTTTAATGCATCATTAATATGTCTTATATTTTTTTAAAAAGAAAATTTTTTCATTCTTAATTGCATTTATGTACATATTTTTTAATAGTGAATTTTCAATTAGTTTATAACATTTAAATTTAAATATGATGTAATTATTCAGACCGGAGAGTACCGCAGGTATTTCCTTATTTATAATTTATAATTTTTTTAAAAATAAAAAAACAAGTGAGATCTCTTTAATCCTGCAAAAAAATTAATTAATTCAATTGAGTGAGTGACTCTTATCGAATGACATATCGTTGGCTGCCTACCCTAAGGCGATATAGAAGTTTATGGATGCACTCACGCATATGAGGTAAAGGCCTAATATTGAAAGATAAAAATCGTAACATAAAATATAATGCCTCCACAAATTATTTTTTATCTTCTCAGTGAGGAAGACCTACGATAAAGGCGGTCGAAAGTAGGTTTGAGGAGAATAACTAAATAAATTATATATTTTGTTTTTTGATTAGTAGTCAGTTGTTGTTGGAGAATGATGAAGGAATAAGAAAGCAGACTGCAGCAAAAAAGAAGAAGCCCTTGGATGCCAAAAGCCGTTTCGGAGAAAATTTATTGGTCCATCTTCAGCCACTTATTGGCTATTTGTGGACAGGCCCAAAGTTGTCATGATGTAACAATGTATGTATACATATATTTTATTTCTTTTATAGTAAGTGCAGTGTAGTGACAAGTGAGTATATTATAATTATATAAATAAAATATATGTATACATACATTGTTACATCATGACAACTTTGGGCCTGTCCACAAATAGCCAATAAGTGACTGAAGATGGACCAATAAATTTTGTGCTTTTGGCATCCAAGGCTTTCTTCTTTTTTGCTTCAGTCTGCCTTCTTATTCCTTTATTTTGTTTTTTATTTATTGGACTGCAATGGTCTTTCACACCTCTTTCATACATTTAGTCCTGGGTGAGTGCTTTTATCTATAAATAATTAAGGATTTCATTTGAATCACCCTAGAATAAATAGCCAAAAGGTTTTAAATAAAATTCCCAAGTATGTGGAATTATTTGTAAATATATGTAGTTTTAATGGTTTTTTCCCATATCTCTTTTTTTAATGAAGAGATAATTATATAGCTACACTCCACGGTGTAAAATTATTCATCCAATTTCAATTGTGATTTGGTTCCCCTGGTTTTGGTTTGTGGTCCCATCACTAGCGAAGGGACCAGGGGACAGGGTTTGTTTGCTCGCTTGGACGAACCTTTCCACTCTCATCCCACACTTGGAAACCCTTTCATCCCTTTGCTAGTGTGTTAATAAAGCAACAAATGCTCTTTCTCTCGTTTCACGTCATTTCCTCTTTCTCCCTCTCTCTCTCTCTCTCTGGACACACAAAATGTCGAGATGTCGAAATGAAAAAACGCTCCGAATTCTTAAGCCTTGTCGTCCAATTGACGCCATGCTTTCAAGTTATTTTTCGCGGCAAATAGAGCACGGATAAAATATTTACATACAATGTTGTGTATGTGTATGTGTGTGTTGAGAGAGTATAGGTAAACTGTAATTCATTGCAAACATGAATGGAGCAAGTCTATTTCGTCTTTTTATATCCACTGAGCTTTCAACTCAAGCATAAACACAACAAGACATTAACTCTGCACTCAAGTCTATTACACAAAGTCAAACTTCC
>JAAAKE020080246.1:0-24389 GCA_010014785.2 Anisolabis maritima | reverse complement strand
TGTTTGATTGGACCTAGCCACCGAGGACTTGTGCCTCTAAGCAGGTCTTAAATAAATTTATTTATTTATTTATTTTAAATTGACCAATTTTTTGAGAATGTAATATTATATATATTTGCACGAACTCATATAACAGAGAGTGAGACATCGCTCCCCCCCCCCTAAAATTCTCCCAGAAGTTACTTACCTCACCCAAACTAGCGCCATTCGTGTTTGGCGTTAAAAGAAGATTCTTGTTTATTTTCCTTCTTCGCCCAGCCGCCAGCAAATACTTTGTTTATTAAAATGATATGTCTTATATATCAACAAATATGATTTTTTTGCGATAACATTAACTTTGCCATATTAAAAATTTATTTTTCGGTAATAATTAATTTTATTCGGTAATAAATAAAAACTAAATATGAAATAATAATTAATATTATTAATTATTAAAATAAATATTACTTTCCCACACAATTAGATATAATAGTAAGGGGAAAGTGTTATGATCAGAAAAAATTTCTCCCTTCAATTTTTTAAATATCTTTATATTTCAGATCAAAAGAACCAGAAAATGGAAAAAATCTTGTATATGTGTATATATGTGTGTGAGTAGTTTTTATTTTGGGTTATATCTCTTCATTCAATCATTCATTGGAAACTTCTGAAACTTAACAACTTGATAGCCCTAGGAGGGGTAAATAAGTTATTAAAATTTGAAGCGAATCGGTCCACAGGAGGCCCCCCAAAATTTATAGCTCTCCTGCTGACATTTCAGTCTTGGTTAACGGCTTCATTACAACTCTCGTCTGCTGATTTAAATAAACAACAATTTCAATTATATCTGAAAGATTATAAATAATAAATTATAATATAAATACAAACAGTTCCAAATGATATATAATTATATATTTTAATAATTTGAAATTGTTTACTCAAAAACTCAGATAATGATCTTAACCAAGACTGAAATGTCAGCATAGGATAGCAGAATTGAAAGAACTCTAGCTGCAATTCTTTATGATGTCCAGCCTTCAGCATAACCTATTCCAGTTGAATATATTTTACTGCCAATCACTTAGAGGAGGGGGATAATTGTAATTCATAATTATTCCCCTTTACCCCTTCGCCCAAAATGAGGACACTTATTACCGACATTGAACCTGTCCTTCTCCAACCTCCCAAAAAACAAGAAAGCATTTCTTAAACCCTGATTATATATAATTTATTATATTTTGTCTTATTTACAAGTATTAAACGAGCTAATCTTGAATATATATAGTAAATCTTTCTTGAAAACGGCTCTAACGATTTTTATGAAATTTGGTATATTTACTAATTGATTGGGCTAGGTCTCATCTTTGGGAAAATTCATTCAACCGGTGTACTGCTTGAGATGAAATTTTCAACATTTAACGATTTTGATGTAATTTGATGTATTTTCTAATTCGAGTGCGGGGAATCGATTGTGATAGGTCTCATCTTTGAGAAAATATAGTTAGGGTGTTTCTGTTTGGTTGAGTCTATTTTTTACGAATGACCCTATCTTTAGATTTTATGTCTAATTGCCAAGGTTCTTGCTTTGAAAGCTCTCTATTATTGATTCTTCTTGTCCATTAAAATAACCCCATCTATGCTCGGGCTCCATATACTTTATATACACAAGATAAATTTATAAAAATCCAATAATTTCACAAAATATAGTTTATTATCCCATTCCATTCATTATTTTAAATTTTATTTTATTTTAAAACACCCGAAAAACATTTAAAAACAAAAAACAAATCGAAAATAACTATATTTAATTTTAAAACAAAACGATTTATCAAATGTGTGTAATGAAAAAACTGGTGACATAAGAGTACATCACACAACATTCACTTACCTGTTTAGACAAGTAATATGTGTTGTCACACCAGATATTTTGTGTCGATATACTCTTTTTCATGGTATTATATCAGTTCCCGAGAGGTAAATATCACCAATGTTTTCATGATAAATTTATCCCTAAAAAAATATTTATAATTATAAAAAAAAATTAAATTGGCACATAAATCTAATTTATTTTCACACATAGGAATTAAAAATATTTATATTATTGATACCATGGCAACGAGTTCTATCTTTTCTATGGGTTTCTTAAAATAATAAATTGAGAGCCCGAATCTATTTTGAGGTGAAAAATGATTAAGACTTTTTAAAGCTTTCCTAATGAATTATAAGTACAGCCGATTTAAACCAAATCAGTCCTCGTCAGGGTGGTTTAAGAGAAATTCACCAAAAACTGAAAAAAAGTACATCAATAAAGTGGGGTTAAACAATATTTGGTGTGATATGGGTTAATACATTTCAATAATCATCTAATAAATAATTGTTTTCTCTTTGACCGATTTTATTAAAATCTTTGACGAGCAAGCGACAAGAGTACCTAGCTTAAATATAAAATTTCAGCCTCGAACAGGTTTTCATTTTTGAGAAATCTTCACATACACACAGAGATACAGACATATAGACAGACAAACAATGTCCCATTTTTTTTTAGAATCAGAGGATTTTAAAGGATTTTAAATCCAGCAACTAAATCCTAGAAAAAGGATTAGCAATCCGATCCTAAATACTTTGGAAGAATTTGGATTTCGATCCAAGATCCTAAAACCTGGGTCGGATCATATCTAGGGATTTAGATCCAAAATGATCGCGATCATACCATTCGCTGTTCCCAAGTCTGTAAACTAATATAGTTGATAGGGTACTAACCACTGAAGAACTCGAGAATCACTGAGGGAAATTAATTGATATTTTTTTTTTATTTTGTTTTTGAACAGCTAGTAATCAATATTTTTTAGTTTTGCACATATTTTAATATTAATTTGTCTAAATAAATACAAAACAATTATTATTCTGAATTAATTAGTTATTATTGCGAATAAAAAATGATCTTATATCTCCATCAAATGGAGAATAAAATCTGAAATTAGAAACTTGAAGTCTCCATGCAGCAACCTGGTCCGGGCACCACAAATTCTAGCGGCGGCTTTGTTAAATTCTATTGTTTCGCATTCTTAAATCATTCTTATTTGTAAATCGTTCATGATGAGTTTATATTACATATTATAAAACGTGAATATTTGAGGCACAAAAAACATTCACAAATAAAGTCCGAACGAATCATGCAATAGAATATTACATAATTATGAGCTATAGCCAACGTAATATAAATGTTTTTGATAGAGTATTATACATTTCTTTTGTCAATATGCAGCATGACTTTTAAATCTGCAGAATTTTTTCTATTACCGTATCAGAGACATTAATTATTTATATTTCTAAGAGAATAATAAGATTTCGTGTTTCAAAAGCGCATGAATTCTCTTCTTCATAGATATTATTCATGAATAATCCAAATGAATGGACTTACCGGTAGTTATTTTTTATTCAGAATTGTATATCGATACTCTTAAGGATGTTTTAAAAATTTCTATTTTAATTTCTTAATATTTATACTCGTCTTTGTTTCAATCCATTGGGCTGCAATCGTTTCTTGGCACAACTTACATACGAGGGCAGTCTGAAAAGTGAAGTAAGTAATATAGAGATGGCGGAGATCTCGTTTTAATCATCTTTGATTGAAGTTGCCTGTGATAGCCGAAACTATTATATGGCATATCAAAAGAACGTGTTGGTCATATCTTACATGATTACTTGCATATGAGAAAACTGTCAGCTAAATGGGTGCCGCGTTTGCTAACTGAGGACCACAAACGAGTTCGTGTAACCACTTCTGAGTACTGTTTGAGCCTTTTTAAACGTAAGCGTAATCGCAGTGAATTTTGGCGTCGATTTATTACTGTTGATGAAACTTCGATACACCCGAAACAAGAATTCAATCAAAACAATGGGTTGAAGCCGGTTGCAGTGCACCGAAGAAACCAAAAGTGGAAGCCACTATGTTTTGGGATGCTCGGGGTGTTATCTTTATAGATTATCTCCAAAAGGGCAAAACAATCACAGGAGAATACTACGCGTCGTTATTGGACCAGCTGAATAAAAAATTAAAGAAAAAACGACCGCATTTGGCTAGAAAAAATGTGTTGTTCAACCACGATAATGCACCGGCTCACTAATCGGCAATTGCAACGGCAAAAATGGTTGAATTACAATTCGAAATTCTTCTTTATGCACCTTACAGTGCAAATTTAGCTCCGCCCGACTTTTTCTTGTTTCCGAACATGAAAAATTGGCTTGGTAGTAAAAGATTTTCATCAAATGAAGAAGTGATTGTAGAAACAAACGATTATTTTGGTGTATTTGATTCGTCGTATTATAGTGATGGGATTAAGCGACTTGAATATCGTTGGAACAAATGTATCGAGCTAAAAGAAGACTATGCCGAAAAATAAAGTAAAAAAACTCGGAAAAACAGTCTTCTTCTACGTTAGTTACCTCACTTTTCAAACCAAACTCGTACATCCAACAATAGGAATTTCAAAACTACCATGTTGAATAGAGGGAACGTCAATTCTTGGAGATCCTTTAAAATCTCGAGTTAATCATTTACCACTTCAAAATAGTGTGGGGCCCTCAATTCAAAGGCTTCTCTTGAAAGCTTGCACATGATGGCCCACGCGCACCTCCAATGCGCAGCTGACTGGCCTCTGTGTAGCGGAAAACAAACCAAGTGCGAATCATGAAATTCTCATTTAATAAATAAAATAAATTCAAGTTAGCTCTATAATGAAAGGCTACCTATAGGGCCAGACGCAAGCGCCAGCAGTAGCGACAGCACATCATTCAGTTTTCCTTACATTAGGTAAGAGAAAGTTGTGTGATGTGTTTAGTCACATCATATATTTCTATATATTCTGAAACTAGACTTTCCGAATATAAAGATATTCAACATTTGCATCTAAATTTGTTACAACTTTATTAAAAAATTATTTTAAGTCGGTTTAGATAATTGCTAACTGCTACTCAAATTAATAAACAAAACCAAAGAATATATTTAATTAAAATTTAATTTTAATTAAAAAATGATCCTAAGATTTAAATATATAATAACTATATTATACAATTATTATTAATTAAATTATAGAAAAAAAATATTTTGACTTAATTAAGTATCCTCACTAAGTCCCACTGTTATTGTTAGAATTTGTTTGGCAAAATTGTTCACTCGTCTTCGTCCTGTCGACTTGTTTTCTTTAAAAATAATCGATTGTTTGAAAAGAAAATCGATTAATCGATAACCTCGAAAATATTGATTGTTTCACAACCGATGACCCATTACTGTATTTAGAAGTGACCCCGATGCGCTCCTCCTGTCTCCCTTTATTTACTTCACTAGAATAGAATATTTTTGAGTGTATATTTTGGAAAAAAAATAATTTCTTAATTATAACAAATATCTCTCTACATATATTTTCTAATTAGTTCGGTGAGTAGCCTAGGTAGGCACAGGTGGACTCACTCCTTGACCGTCCAAAATAGACATTCAAAAATACTGTACGTACGGGCATGAGCGGGCTAGGAAAATTTTTAAAATTATGGGCCAGGTATGGCTGAGTATTCACTACAATTACGGGGGTCAGGTGGATTCGGGCAAACAAATTTTGGTCAGTGCAGAAGTGGAGTGAAGTCTCTCTCTCCCACTCCCCTGACTATCGTCTCTCTCTCTCTCACCTAGCGCGAAACCCGAGCACAAAGAAATCTATTTATTTTTGAAATTTAAAAAAATAAAAAGATGCATACTTATTTATTGTTTTGAAATTTTAATTTCAATTAAATATAATTATTAATTTAATTTTCAAATAATTATATATCTATATTTAAATTAAGTTTCATATCAAATATATGTTCTATATATCGTTGTAATCAGAAAAAAATTTCCAATTTAATTAGCTCGTAGATAAAAAAATTTTTCATATGCGAAATAGAGATCGATTTTTTTCTCTTCACCTTTAGGACAGTTTTCCCTCTCCTCACGTCTACTTCAAGCGACAGGTCAATTTTAAATTCCTCTCGGTCACTAACCCAAAACTAAGTAATTATGTTGAGAAAGAAGCGATATCTCATTAATTTAAAATTCAAGTAATAATTTTCATTTTCTCTTATATAAATAAGACAATATAATATAAGGAAAGTAATGCAATCGCAAAAATAAACGATTAATATTTGAACGGAAATACATGTTTTAAAATTTTCGAATTCCTCCTAAACCCCTCTAACAAATTTAATTAGGCTTGACTTATAATAAATTAGATATAAAAATCTGGTGGGTCCAGTTTTTAATTTAATTATTAATATTTTATTTGAGCAGGAATTTTATATTTTAACTAGATAGAGATTGATATTATTTTAGTCACGTGGTCAGAGAGGTGACCTCACGTGCGCAGAGTGACTCTGAAAATGATAATTTGGGATTCAAAGGACTGTATTTCCGTTGAATTCGCGATTTTTGAATCGAATGCATCACTTTCAATTGGAGACAAAATTGCACGATGGCGCCTGAAAGTGCTGGGCGCGGACCTGATTAGAGCAGAGGTAGAATTCTCCCTTCTCATTCCATGGGTCAGTAGTTCGGTTCTCATCCTAAAATTTATTTAATTTATTATAGAACTGAAAATAGCAAACAAATTTTCAAGGAAAAAAATTATTTCTTTTTTTCTCTTCACCAATTAACAATAAAAAAATTCAAGCTCTATGTCAACATTAAAGATGGGGACATGGGCAATTATTAAAATATAAAATATCTAGTACTCGGAAAAGTTTGTAGATGGAAATTAGTAAAATATCAAACCTTTGCCCAGATAAAAAGGCGAATGTATCAAATAAATAAAAGTAATTTATCATTTATTTCTTATTTGTTTCTATTTTTCAATATTTACCCCAATAACCGAGCTTTTAATTTACCAAACCCTGTTTTTATTATTCATTTGTTTACTTAATTAAATTAAACATTAAGAAAAAAATTCATTCTTCTGAGAAAATTCTTATTAAAATATCACGATTTGCCTTATTTATTATTATAAGCAACATGAGAAAATTAAATATTTATTAGCGGAAATAATTTCTATTCGATGTCAAATATTTTTTAATTTCTTTTAAAGTCAATAATAAATAAAAATATTTCCTTCTGATTCATGATCTCGATTTGGTTTCCAAATAAATTGTCAGGGGTGCAAGACAAGACGGAGACGTCCTCAGATACAAATGATATGAATCCAAGGCAAAAACTGCTCCGCTTAGATATTTTCATTAAAAAGACCTAAATGTGATGTAAAATGAAATGGAGTTCACTTCCAAGAGAAGCTTTTAATTAGAATAACGCAATATCTCAAAATAATTCTAATTAATTGAAATTTGAATTCGAGTTATCCTAAGAGTAGGTTAAGATAACATTCAAGTTTTTTACCACGAAGCTCAGACTCTTTTTATTAATCATTAATTTTATATCGAAAACAAAAACTATATAATTTCTTTTTAATTAACTTTTTAAACCTTTGGGTGGATCTTATTTAGGGGATAATTTCCTAGAATCATTCGACTAATTTTCACCTTAATATTAAATCTCAAAAGATAAATCTCGGATATCTAATTTATTTGATTTCATAATATATCTTGTACCTTCTGGAGTCCTATTTATTTACCTGAACTCGGTTCGAGGGTATGAAACTCATCTCGGAATCGAACCTACTCATTTTATTTTCTTTTTTAAAGTCCCCTTTCGCTCAACGAATTGTTATGAAATTTGTTTTAAGACAAACTTCTTAATTATTACCACTCAAAAGGATTTGTCCATGGGAAGCTGAGAAAATCATGTGTTTAATAAATATTGGGAGGCCATTCTTTACTGCCTCCTAAGGACCGATTCTCTTCAAATTTTAATTTTTTTTTTTGTTCTCCTAGGACTATATATTTGTAAAGTTTCATCCTTCTCCAATGAGTCGTTACAGAGATATAAGCCAATGAAAAAGCTACGCACACACACACATACATAGTGAGATTTTTTTCGTTTTTGGGTTCTTGAAATGTAAAAATATTTTTAAAAATTGGGAGGGGAAGGTGGAGCTTAAAGTTATCATGATCATAATATTTCCCCTTTACTATTAAATATAATTGTGATGGGAGAATAAAATCTTAAATTAGATAAATAATAAAAATATGACTAAAAACGTATTAGTAGATGGAAAGCAAATTAACTTCAATCTTTTTTTCGGAATTTTTTAAGTTGGCCACTAGAGGCATTGCAATCACTGGTAATTTTTTTTCGGCATCTGAGGCCAGATAGACTTTAAACAGTATATAATATATTTATTTACGATACATGATCCAGGCTTATAACCTCTCGACCATGGGGTGGGGGATCACTGGTAATAGGCATTCTCAATTTATGAATTTTCTATTTTTCATTAAATATATTTTGGTAAAATATGCAAAAAAAATTTTTCAAAATAAATAATAAAACAATTTTATATATGGATATTATTTTAATAAAGTAAATAACTAAAGAGATATTTTAATTTTTCAGATTTGAACTTCAAATGAAGTACCTCTTCAAATAGGTCGATTTTATCTCCTTTTACTAGTTTTGTCACCTAAACAGAGCTAATATATAAAATTTCCGATAAAAATTGACTACAAAATGTCCAAATAAAACCAAAATTAAAAAACGGATGGGAGAACGCGAAAAAAGGTTGAGAAACACTACCTTAAGAAATTTTAATCATTTTATGTAGGTAATTAATTATTTTTATCAACTAATTGAAATCGATTACAATATTCGTAAGTAAGATCACCTCTAAGAGAGGAGATTAAGAGAGTCTTTGAGGTTAAGGTTGGATTTCAAGGTCTAGGAGATTATAGGATTGGGAGAAAATAGATGTACGCAGGCCATTTCAATTTCAGCTGGTCAAAGGGATGAACGATGATTGTAAGTGACTTGTTCGCTGAGCACATAACCTTTATAAGGCCAATTATGTATTATGAACAATTTTCCTATAGTAGCCTCTTTAATCAAGATTTAAGTAATTGGCCATTTTTACAATCCATAATTCAATATCAGCATAAATCGATTAAATATATTTAATATTATATTTAAAATATTTTTTTATATATGTATATATATAAAAACAAGTAAGTACTCGTGGGAGTCGAATCCACGGTAGTTTTGTAATTTATGAAACTAAGATAAAAATTTAAAATCGCTAAATTGATATTTTCAAAAATTTGAAGATAATTTTTTCAAATTTATAGACAAATCTTCCTTTAAGTATAGGTAAATATATTTAAATTAAAGTAATCTTGGTCTCTACTTTCATGCTCTCAACTAAAATTTTAAACACTTATTCAGGGGTGAGTAAATCAAGGAAGAATCTGAGTTCGACTCGCAAGTACATCATGTTTTTATTAATTAATTAATTTTTTTTATTATTTTTATATTTTAGTTATTTTCTTATTATTGTTATAAATTAGTATAGATGTATATAATCTAGGACAGGTAGGTCAAACTCATTTCTGCCGAGGGCCTATTTGCCGTTTTGTTTAACTTGATACATGAAAATAATTTCTCCCAAAAGTATGTACTCCCAAAATAGCACATAATTTGCGCAACAAACTTTTTAATCTCCGGGTATTTTTCATCAAAGTAAGATTATATTTTTAAAATTCCTACTCATCAACATTTCTTTCCAAATTGAATCATTTTGGAAATCATTCCTGTTGAATTAAAGTGGAAGATTTTTCTCATTTCAAATGAAAAAGATCCATCAAAAAGAGAAAACATATCTTGTAATTCTTTAAAATCATTAGTACAATAGCTATACAGAAAAATTACCATTGCGACAGCTATTGGCTATTTCTCCGGTAATAGTATTGTAAAAGTATTGTTTACTTCAACACGCCGGGATGGCGTGATCAACACCCTCTCTTGTAGGAACCTACCAATTGTAGGGTCTGCGGGCAGTAAAAGTAAAAATAACAACCGTTGAAAAATACTTCCTCTTTTGTCTTTTCAGAAAAAGAAATCAAACGAAAGAAACGGTATTTGCTTAAAAAAATGAGGACAAATCATAAGGTTTTTTGTTTATACTTGGACCGTTTACAACCTGCAGTCGTAATGTTAAAAATAATATCCAGAGCCAATTTAATGAAAATCGTTAGAATGGTTTGTGAAAACAACAACAAAAAAAAAAAAAAAAAAGAAAACAAAAAAATTACTTTGAGGTTCTCAAAAGTAGTGCTCAAGAGAATCTAAAGATGCCAAATGATTAGAATAATTCAAAGATTATCTAATTTGAGAAGGTTTAGTCACAATTGTTAGAGAAAATAGTAAAAAAAACTAAAAAAAAAAAGTCTGAAGTATTTCTTGTATTGACTGGCTGAATTTGCCTTGCTGAAATTTGATATTTAATAAATAGGAATTGGCTATTTTACTTTTTTTAATTATTAATTCCTTTTGAACTTTAATTTCAATAGAAACTTCAAACATCGTTCACAAATTAACAATTGAAAATTTATTTTGGCTAAAATTGCCTATTCCAAGGGTTTTGGTCTGACTTCAGATATGTTTTGTAAAAAATGTCTAAAATAGTTTAATAAACGTTTTTTTTTTTTTTTACTTTTATTTTAATTGGAAAGAAAAGAAAAGTAAAATATTAAATTATATTTTTATGATTTTAAAAATTAACTTGAAAAGTTACATTATACGTAATTATATTTAAAAATAGAATACCGTATCTGAATGGGATAAACGGCTATTGAAAATAGTGGAAAAATTTTGAATATATATTTCGTTTTCATTTGCTTGTATTAGTATTAAATATATTTTTAACTTTTATTTAAAAATGTTTAAGGTTAAAGAATCTTGCTCTTTGAACGATGTCGAGATTTTCGAGGTCCCCCGAGTCTTAAAACGCGTCCCGCAAAATGATATATCTGTGTGTGTGTGGTGAACAAGATTTCTCTTAAAAACGAAAAAACATACGAAGCTGAAATTTTATATTTAAGCTAAGGACCCTAGTTGCACATCGAAGTTTTTCAATGATTCAACGTGTACTAATAATTTACTCAAGTAATTTTTTAGTTTTTTTTTATTTTCTCAAAATTCGTTATAACGATTTTTTAAAAAATCAAATATCAATTACTTATTTGATCCTCTTTGAATTGTATTAACTTTTATTATTTTGGGGCTCACTTTACTCTTGTACGTTTTTGGGTTTTATGCTGTTTTCTCTTAAACTTACTATAACGATTTTGATTAAATTAGTTGTAGATAGTCTTTAATTATTATTTTCCACCTCAAAACAATTCAAAGGTCTATTAATAAATAATTGATATCTCAATTTTAAACAAAATCGTTAAAACGAATTTTGAAAAAATTGAAAAAAAAACTAAAAAAAGTACTAGTACTCCTTGACCAATTTCATTGAAAAGCTTCGAAGTGCATACGACGAGAGTACTTAACTTAAATATAAAATGTCATCCTCTTTTTTTCCTTTTTGCCCTTTCCACGAAAAAATGATCCACCCCAACATATTTAGCAGACGGCATTCACCGAGTGGCAGAAAAAATTAGTAATCAATTTTCAATTTATCAAATATAAATGCACTTTTCTCATCAATAAATAGAGTTTTTCTAAAGGTCCGAGTAGATGCAGTCTCTTTAGAAATCGCGTCCCCAAACTCCCTTCCTCCGACTCCAGTTATCATAAGAAGGGGAATTTGGTTGTATTATCACAACGATTTTGACGATATAAACAAATAGAGTTTGTTGATTTCTTTAAAGAAATTATGAAATTTAATATATATTTATTTTTCTACTTTATATTATTATATAGGTGGTGATTCACATTTGCCTACAAGAATTGAATAAAAAGAATTTGAAATAATCCTAAGAGCTGCCAAAACTGCATTTGAATCTAAATCGATTTGTTATAGATTTAGGTTATTTCGCTACATATTTTAAGCTTAATCAATAATTTAGAAAGCTCATTCTTGTTATTAATAGAAAGTATAAATTTGGTGGAACTAGCACCATCTAATTTTCCTGGAGCCAAAGGGCAAATAACAAAACAAAAATTTGAAAAAGTAGTCCCAAAAACCCAGGTTAGAAAAAGATCTAAAGTATAAAAAAGAGCTTAAGAGGGGGAGGAGAGCGATACGAATATATCTCCGAAACAAATTGCTTCTTTTAAATTTGCTCCAATTACATCCTGTGATATAGAAAGAACTTTTCCTGTCCAAAAGTATATTATATATTATGATAATGATTTTTATTATGATAATGTATATTATCGGAGCAAAGAACCTGATTTTCGGAAGAGCATTTAGAACAATACATTATTGTGAATTCATTTTATAATAAAAATTAAAATAAAAAAGTTTTTTTTTTTGCCTATTTTATTTTCATAATTTCATTTGATTTATTTTGTTTAAAACATGATGTTTAAAAATGATATTTTATTTAGCCTATTTTTACATCTTCTTACCTTCTTACCTATACATTAAATATATAATATATAAAGAAAGTATTGCATTCGCAAAAATTTGGTTGTGACTTAACCCACATTACACAATTTTCTCTTACCTAAGCTAATGTATGTGATGTGCTGTCACACCAGATTTATTACGTCGGGTTCCCTAGGTAGCCGTTTAATGTCAAATAAATACCAATTTAATCGATTTCATTAGAGTAGTTTAAGAAACAGAGTGGTTACTCCCGCCATTTATCCAAACAACGGCAAAAGACTACATCAGTAAAGTGAGCCCCAAACAGATAGGGGTTACTAAATTTCAAAGATCATCTAATAAATAATTGATATATAAATTTTAATCCAAATCGTTATAGAGAATTTTGAAAAAATCGAAAAAACTAACTGGCCAAAGAGTATTAGTAATAATTTCTGATGAATTTTTTAGTTTTTTTGATTTCCTCAAAATTCACTGCAACGATTTGGATTAACATTCATAAATCAATTGAAATGTATTAACCCTTAACCTTCAAAACGTGTATTTGAGTTCAAATCTCAACATCGAATTGTTTTGCAATCGCAATACTTTCATTACTATTAGATATATATTTAATATAGGTAGAGAAAGGTTGAAAAATTTTTGCTTAGGCTTCAAGGTTTCCCATCGAGTAGGCGCCATGTTATTTGAGTTACACTGTCATTTATTCATTCCTTCCCAAAATACAGGCTGCTAATTGGCTATTAAGTATGGCGTTATGATGCGTTGCGAGGCTGCGAGCAGAGTTTGACCTTTACTTCTAAAATCGTGGTTAGGTTAATAAAAAAAGAAAAAATCGGGGATGTACTGTTTTTTTTTTTTTTATTTCTTCCTCATTTTCACATTTTAACTTTTCCTATCACTCGAAAGCATGGTAACTAATGTTTATTTAATTATAAAACAGCATATAGCCCTTTTCCTTTCAGAAAAAATTGTAATTAGATTATCGATGCCAAAAAATGTTTTAGTGTCCATTGAGTTCACATAAGCGGTTTTTCAAATATTGTCTCTGTAACGTGTGCAGCTCTGTCTCACTGGTAATTTCTTGTCTCCACCATGGTGCAAGAAATTATTAATTGATTGTGTTAAAATTTTCCATATAAATGCTCTGATGCAAGTGATTTTTGAAAAATATTGGACATTTGGGAGAGGAACGGGAGCGGATATTTTTTCTTATGTAGTATATCAGTTTTTGGTATACTAGTTTCTAAGATTGGACTTTTCTCTAACTATTATGAAATGCAATTCTTATATTAATATTTAAATTTATCCTAAATAAATAAAAAATCATTTTTGATTGTTCAGGAGCATCGCTAATTGACATTAAGATTAAATCTAAATATTATACTAAGTGTGTGATTTAATCATAATTGAAAAACTTAAATTTTTTAAAATTAAATTATTTAAAAAATATATCTTCTAACATTAATTTAAAAAATATATAAATTTGTTATAATGTTATCAATGTATTATAATTTTTTTTGATTTATATTACATTGCTCAATAGAGTACAGGATAAAGAAAAAAAAAAAATATATATATATATATATATAACCAAGATTACGATTGCTTTTAATCTGAGTAGAATTATAAAATTCAAAATGAGATATTTTTCTCCTAAAATTTGTGGACACGAGGCACAGGACCCAGGTATAGAATATGGCGCTTTACTATATAAAAAGTTACTTTCTTAAAATTGATGGGTACAAAAGTAAGTATTCTACTTAGTTACGCCACTGTGAATGATTAAAATAAAATTAGATTTAACTTCAAGCTGTGGTGTCTTTGTGAATGAGTAACTCACTTTATTCGAAGGGCCACTAACTGGTATTAATTCATTCATAAGACCAAATTAACTCCGATCTACATTGAGAGACAAAAATAAAATTATTTCTATCTCAATCTTAATCAATTCTTCTAGTATCGGTTGCTTAACTTTTGATAACTCTCTTCTCTTCTCTTTGTTTCTCCTTTTATTTAATAAACTGAGGGGTTGCCAACTACGGATTAAGAGTTTTTGTTGGTCTCCTCTTTTTTTTACAAATAGTCTTTATATCCAAATAAAAAAAAAACATTTCAACCTCTACACACACACACACATATACAAATATATATATACGAAATGGTTGTGATAAACACATCATCCCCCTACTCCAGGTGTTAGGAGAAACAAAGACAAAAAGTGAAGCATCTCAAAATGTGATCTTACCTATAAATAAATTATTTGATCATTTTTAGTTTTCTATTGGTTGTTTTGAAAATTTTAAACTAATATTTAATTTCTCTTTATGTATGTGTGTGTGTGTTTATATTTATTTATTTTTTTTTTTTTTAAATAAAATCGACCTAGGGGTATTAGTACTTAACTGATGTATTTTTTTAGTATTTTTTGATTTTGATTAAAATTCATATAAAAATTATTTATTAGATGATCTTTGAATTCTATTATTATATCCTTATCCTCCCAAATTTGTTTAGGGATCATTTTATGTCTCTTAAATCATCCTAATGATTTAGATTAAATTTGCTGAACATATATAATAAATTAGAAAGTCTATAAGATCTATTAATCATTTTCCAAATCAAAATAGTGTGGGACCCTCAATTTAAAGCTCCTCTATAAGCTTGAACATAATGGGACACTGCGCACTCGCTTGCGCATGCCAGCTGCCTAATTATCTTTCGAAAAAATAAAAAACCAAATGTGAGTCATTTGAAATTCTCTTTTATTATATAAAATAATTTCAAATTGACTGAACATTGAACGATTGCCTATGTGGCCAGATGCAATGAATCTGGTGTGACAGCACATCACTCAGCTTTCCTTAACCTAAGTAAGAAAAAGTTGGATGATGTGCGTTTAGTCCCATCAGATGTTTTTCTTTACGGCTAGTAGTTCACTCACCGATAAAATTTATTTAAAATAATGCAGGCTCTCTGGACAAGATTTGTTTTTCATCTATTCATTAAAAGAAATTCTAGAGGCTTGAAAATGAGGTTGGGCCGGCATATCGTGCATCAAGTATATATTATATTGAATAAAAAGTACACTAAATATAAATGTTAGAAATTTCGGAGTTATTGTTTTTATAAATAAACTTTCAAGGAAAAAAATCTGGTGTGAAAACGCACATCAGACAACTTTCTCTTACCTAAGTTAAGGAAAGCTGTGTAATGTGCTGTCACACCAGATTTTGGCATCGGTTCCTCTATGTAGCCTTTCTCTAATTCTTCTCTTAATAAAACAATCTACAGAGAATTTAATTTAATTTATCGTTAGAGTAGTTTAAGAGAAAATATCAAAAAACTCAAAAACGTACAAGAGTAAATTGAGCCCTAAACAATTTGGGAGGGGCGGATAAGGTTTAATATATTTCTAATATATAAGCGTTATATTAATTTTAATCAAAATCGTTAGTGTAAATTTTGAGAAAATCAAAAAAACTAAAAAAGACTAAAAAAATTGCATCAGTAAAGTGGGCATCAGACAATTTTGGAGCGAACAAGTGTTAATACATTTCAAATATCAGATAATAAATAATTTATATCTAAATTTTAATCATAATCCTTAAAGGGAATTTTGAGGAATTCGAAAAAAACTAAAAAAGTACATCAATAAAGTACTAGTACACGTTGGCCAATTTTATTCAAAAGCGACGAGGATACTTAGTTTAAATATATTTACTCGTACGTTTTTACGTTTTTGAAAAATCTTGTTCACACATACACACACACAGAGAGAGACCATTTTTTTTAGACTCAGGGAACCTCAAAACGTGTATTTCAGTTGACATTGGCTTTTTTGTTATTGCAATACTTTCTCACTATATATTTCATATATAGATAAGAGAAAGTAAAAATAAATATATTTAAATATGAAAAAGGAGTGAGCAAAGAAAAGGGGAGTTCGGTGTACTTTCTGTGGAGTGTGGACGAAGACGACAAGCAATGGGAGAGGCGCAGGCCATCTTAAGGGCTGGTCAGACGTATTTAAGCCTCATTTAAATACCTGGGCCTGATCAAGTATCGGCCTGCGTATCGACCCAGTCTGAGGGTCGACCTCTCCAGCTATCTTAATATATCTAAGACGGGACGGGCGTGTGTGTGTATGAGTGTGTGGGTGAGACCCTTGGCTGGCTGAGCTCAGGCGTGACCGTGGGCTACTGGCCATTAGCAATTAATCATCATTTAGCCTTCAGTGTCGCTTCCTTCAGCAATTCACCAATTGTCTCACGCACCAGTCTCACGGCCCGTGTGAGTTCTTCCTTTCAGACGTCATATTTGTCTCCGCTTTTGTCTCGGAAAAAATTAGATTTCAAATCATTAGACTAATAAGCAATTTGATACACCTGCACTTCAACTCAGCCAAATTCTCAATATTTTTTATAATATTTATATAACTTTGCCAATTTAAATATATATATAAACACTAACAACATTATATAATATATATCATATACTTTTTTAAATCAATATTAAATTATTGGTATTCAAAAAAGGCGAAATAATTATCAAAATTATATCGACCTCAAATAGGAATTTTTACTTTCTCTTATATTTATATGAAATATGTAGTGTAAAAATTCTGAGATCGCAAAAAAATTCATCTTCGTCCACACTCCACAGAAAGTACACCGAACTCCACGTTTCTTTGCTCACTCCTTTTTCATATTTAAATATATTTATTTTTACTTTATCTTATCTATATATGAAATATATAGTGAGAAAGTATTGCAATCGCAAAAAGCCGATTTAAACGGAAATACAAGTTTTGGGACTCCCTGAGTGTAAAAATTTGGGTCTCGCAAAATGGTCAGTCTCTGTGTGCCTGTGAACGAGATAATTCAAAAGAGAGGCTAAAATTTTATATTTAAGCTAGGTATCTTCGTTGCATGCACCTCGGAGTTTTTCAATAAAATCGATAAAAGAGTACTTGTACTTTACTAATGCACCTTTTTAGTTTTTTTCAATCAATTCACTCTAAGGATTTTTATTAAAATTCATATATTAATTAGTTGTTAGATTATCTTTGAAATGTATTAACCCTTATTCGTCCTAAAATTGTCTGTTTTTTTATTTTCTTTTAAATTACGCTAACAATATTGATTAAATTGACTGTACATTTAATAAAATAGATATTCTTTAAGATATATTAATAAATTTCCACCTCAAAATAGTGTGGTACCCTCAATTTAAAGGTTCCTCTTGGACGCTTGCATATCATGGCTACTGCGCATCTCACTTGCGCTGACTGGAACTCTCGCCAGCCTCCCCTCTAAACTGGCGATAGCTTGTAGTGGCCCATCATGGCCCAAGGTGCAAAAAATCTGATGTTACAACACATCACTCAGCTTTCCTTACCTTAGGTAAGAGAAGTTTTGTGATGTGTGTTTACTCACACCATTTTTTTTATTTAATCAGACATCGTGAGCTCAAAGAAATGAAAACCTATCAAAGAACTTCCCTGAATATTCTATTTTTAATTGGAGTAATGGTATCTTTAAATTGATAGATTTTGAAAAATATTGAATGACTATCCCTTGTTAGAGACAGCATTGCCTTTTTATCGGTGTTCCAAATTGCGCTCTTTGATGTTTCACAATAATCAATAAATTTATTAAAGTTATTTATTCTTTAAGAAGTTATACTGTTATTTAAATGATTCCTTAAGGGCTCTTCCTAAACTATAATAAATATAAAAGAAAGTATGTCTGTCCTTCTGTCTATCTCTAACGTATAGACTCCTTAACTACTGGACGAATTTTTTCCAAAGTGTAGAGAATTTTGCGGGGGTAGTTTTAAGCTATTATTAATTTGGTTTAGAGGTAGGGAATATAAATAAATAGAAAACTATATATTGCTAATACACCCCTGCTATTTAGCAATAAATTCCATCATAATACAAAAAATTATCAACAATAAAATTTCTTAATCAATCACTTAATTTAATTAAAGATAATAGGGAAATCAAAAAAGACTCTACTCTCTTTTGAATTTCTTTGTACTATATTAAGTAATAAACTGACATAGATTTTAAGAGTTCCTGCGTATGACAGATCATTTTCTTAATGATATATCCTTTTCTATAAATGTTATCTAGAGAATCAGTGCAAAAGCCTGTAAGAGGAAAATCAATCCCTCTGGACCATCTATATCGAGAATTAATTTAGTATTTTCTTCCTTTAAGGAAATATATCTTCTATTATTAAATGAGCAATTCTTGTATGTTTGTATGTATGTATATATGAAATGTTACTCAAAAATGGCTCTAACGATTTTGATGAAATTGGGTGTATTTTCTGTTTTGGGTGCGAGAAATTGATGCACTAGGCTCGCTTCTGCCATCTTCTTCATACAGTCAGTTAAGACTCGAACGGTACGAAGGGCCTGGGTCGTCTGTGAAGAAGTTAATTTGTGATTTTATATGTAGGCATCACATTAAATCTGGAATCGAGGGATCTTGTCGCTCTTGGTCAACCTGATTCTTGTCTTCTGGAATAAAGATCAGACTGATTGATAGCAGCATAACACACCAATGACTTCCACTGACTCTTCCACTGAATCACCTGATCTGAAGTAATCATTATGTTTTGGTGATCATTCAACTCTATTAAAGTCACTTATTAAAAATTCTAAAGGCTAATAAGAATAAAATCCAATTTGAAAGTTTTAATTTAAATAACTGATTAGACTTCGATCGAGTGAACGTGGCGATCCGACGTGCTTTTTGAGCCCTCAAAGAATTTGTGTTTTAAATTGGTAAAACAGCCGTGTTTTTGGTTCAAGTTGTGTTTATAGAGAGGGTAACTATCATAATTGAATTGTTCTTGGTTAGAGCCTGCTCTGACTCCGTATCACAATGAGGACCAAATAGCCTCGCAGTGAACCAAGTACCAAGTCTAGTAGTTGGGCTTAGAAGGAAGAGTACGAAGGGCAAGACCAAGCAGATATCCTTAAATAATGTACCATTATATTTTTTAAAAATATTAAAATTATTCTTTTCTTTATAAACATCGAAAAATAAAAGTAATTTATTTAAAAAATTTCCTCTCGACATCGAATTTTTTTGCGATCGCAAGATTTTCTCTTTATACAATATAATATTACATGTAATGGTAAGAAAAAGTAAAACGACAAAGTAAATGCTTTTATTTGTTTTTCTGGGTGTTATTTAGAATTCATTATCATTTTTAAAAGTTTAAAATTTTATAATAATTTTTTAAATTAAAAATAGTAATTTGAAAGAAAAAACTGGTGTGAAACTTTCTCTTACTTGCTTTGGCGAGAGAAACTAATCATTCCTATCAACATATTTTATCTTTATGATAGTATATCAGCACCAAGAGGTATATAGTGGTACCACGAATTTTATTTTTTCATTCCATATTTAACTCGAAAGCAATATTTATAAATATAACAAATTGAAAATCTTGTTTACTATCAAACCTGAATTTAAAAATATTTATATTTTGAAACCATCTGCCCACTGGGTTTCTTGAAATCTTAACGTCCCATATTATTTAGAGGCGGAAAATTTTTAAAGCTTATCTAATTTATTATCTGATCAGTTAGTTTAACCTAAACCATCAGAATAGTTTATAAGAAAATCACAAAAAGCTAAAATAACATTAAGTGGGCTCCAAATAAATTTGGGGTGGTAGCGACTATTTCATTTCAAAGATTATTTAAAAAATAATTGATATATAAATTTTAAACAAAATACATAGAGGGAATTTTGAGAAAATCGAAAAACTAAAAAAGACCATCAATAAAGAATTAATACCGATTTTAACGAAATCCTTACTTCTCAGGACACGTTGGTACCTAGGCGGTATATTCAATTTCAGCCTGGAACATTTTTACATTTTGGAGTTATTTTCCTCACGCACAGAGGGACTGACCATTTTTTAGACTCATGCGGCTCAAAACGTGTATTTCCGTTGAAATACCGTCATCGATTTTTTTGCGATCTGAATACTTCTGCTATACGATTTTCTCAAAATTCCCTCTATGTATTTTGTTTAAAATTTATATATCAATTATTTTTTAAATAATCTTTGAAATGAAATAATGGTGTATAGAGAAAGTAATCTGATTGCAAAAAATTCGATAACGAGATTTTTGTGAAGCATTTAAATTGATAAGTGTCCAAGTTTCGTCCAGGGCAAGGAAGCACAAAACAAAATATAACAATCCTTTTCAGGTGAAAAGTTACTGAAACTCTGGAAACTAATGAAAATTTTATAAAAATAATTTTTTTTTTAAATTTTAATGGTACGTTTACATTTTTTAAAATTTATTAATTTTTATAGACTGTCTTTGGATAATAACTTTTTTAAAAGAATTTTTTGATTTGTTCTTCTAAATAATAGATGAGTGCAGACCACAAATGGGAGTTATTTTGGTCTCGGAGCCCATAAAAAGGAGTGGGGAGAGGCGTAAAGCGAGACGGCATCCCCTCCATAAAAAACGCATCTCGCCTCGCGTCTTGCGTTCTTTTTTTCATCAAACTTTGATTCTCGAATAGATTTCCATCATCAAGGGGAAATTTACGAATAGGTGTCGTTTTCTATTATTTGTTTATTATTTAAGTGTAAAAATAATTAAACCATGACTCAGTTGACATCTTCTCACTTTTTATTAGTAAATTATCTTTTCTTCCTTTTATACATTTTTTTCTGCTCTTTTTGTCTTTTTCTCTCTAACGGATTTTCCGTATTATTTGTAGATTATAAAATAATATTTTTATTTTTATCATTTAAACTTAATAATTAATATTTATATATTACTTTCTTAAAGTTTAATTTTAAATAAGTAAACAAATCAAAAACTCTAAATTGATTAAATTTTCTAAAGTTCATTAACCCCATTCATTTTTATTTGATTTACTTTTTTTTTTTAGAAAAAATTTCCTAATTAACTTTGAGAAAATAATTTTTATTTTTATTTAACAGAGTTTTTTAAATATAAAATTTTATTGCAATATACGTATGCTAAGAATTTATGACATTAAATTAAACTTTCTCTCCATTAATTCATTTTCTAAGTTTACGTAAATACATCATATTAATCAAATAAATATACAAAACATTAATTTTGGACTTATAAAATGTTCCTTTCATTTTATTTGATGGACCAAAGTCGAAAAGAAAATTTTAATCGCTTACCAAAATTCATAAGAAATTCCATTTTATTTTTATTTCTCAAGTTTCATATATCCGTCTGCTTGCTTATAAAATTATTTTTAAACCCGTTTTTTTAACAAAAAGAGAATTAGGGGTTGTTTTATTAGATTTGACCACTATTGGGATGTAACTTAAGCTTAGACAAAGAAAATTCTCCCTTTCATATATAAATAGCTCTATTTAATTAACACTTGAATCTTCATGAAGTGAAAAAGAATCTTACAATCGCATAGAGATATACTTTAATGTAATTAATTTTGAAAATGAAAAGGGCTTAATATTTTTAGGAGAGGAATGAGGATATCGATTTGGGATTGTGTTTAACTTGGTTGCTTAATGGGTTCTATTATATCTCGAATGATCGGACTGGAAACAATTGTAGGAAAAAACTAACTTTGCAGACGAGGACCATTCATAAATCTTTTAACGGTGCATGATCTTTCGATGATAAGAGCTGCTTGTTGTCAATATTTAACATTTCGATAATAACAAAAAATAAATTAAAAAAAAAAATATTTATTACTACTATATTTATTTCCATAAAAATATAATGATAGAATTGATCTAAGTTTTTAGGATATTTTACGAGTTTTGCCACTCGAGTGATATCCTCATCGGAGAAGGGAAGGGAAGATAGATGATAGTTGATTAAAGGTTTCGGGAGGAAGAGTTATTTTTCAGATATCTCACGTGGCAATATGGACCCTTTTTCCCAATAAGTCCTCTCAACCACAACCGACACACATTAACAGTTCGGACAAAATATATATATACTTAGCTATATTATATATAATATTATTGTTTGTTTTAATGTTTTTTTACGCTCTATAAACAATAATCCGAGCATTAAGGATCGCACCGGATGTCGAGTTGGCGTCTCTAATAGCAGAGAATCGAACCCTGGTGTCACTCTTGTTCTCGAGAAGCGGATTTTTTAATTGAAATTGGAAATAAGCAGATAATCGATTAATATCGAAGCAAAGTAATTTTCCTCGGTTGCATGTGAGGCATTGGCGCCAATCACACAACTTAGAAGTAAGGCAACCAGTCTACATGCAACATAGGCATCGATCGGGCCGAGTTAATGAGCCGGGGCCATCGAAAAGAAAAGGGTGGTCCCAAGATCTGGCAAAAATGCAAAATTTCTTTAAGGAACTCCAAATGACCAAGACAAATATAACAGAGAAGAATAACCCAAAGAAGGACGTTTTCTCTTTGGTTCTATTTCTAATTATCCTATCGATCCCGCTCCTTCTCCGAGCTTGATTATTATTTTGGGGGTGGCCCGGGGGTGGATGGGCAAGCGAACTGAGCGCTCCTCGGCTACTAAATAGCCATTCTCGATTCGCGCGTTCTAACTCAAATTATTCCAAGAAATAAAGAGAATTTTATTGAGTAAAAAGTTGATAGTAACATTGATGATGAGGGCCACACCCTAGCGAGAACAAGATAAGTATATATGTCTACTTTAATGACGTAAGCAGAGCAAAACAAAGACAACACGGTGCTGCATCTTCCTTCTTCTTATTTTCTTCTCCCTTTCTTCAGGTTTTCATTTACCCCCGCCCTCAGCAGCCCTGCTCCCTCTTACCCCGTTTTTTCCTCAGTTTTTGCCACAGTCTTACTCACATGCGCGCAAATGAAATCGATTAAAATGCGAGCTTTGGAGGGGAAATAATAAAGAAGTTGGCAGAGGGGGGAGGGGATCAAATGTAGGGGAAAGTGTTGTAGACTTTTCTACATTCCTAACTTCTCATTACACCGCAGAAACAACGAAGAAGGCAAATGAACAGACTTCGAAGGGTGAATATTCTATAAGGGGGTAGTCATCTATTGATTAATTAATTATCTATCCGTAACTTGGATAAGAATCTTATCTCGAATCAATACCGAGGTGAGTGACCATCTGAGACCGCAGCCTTGCGTCAAACGCTGCGCTAACATCACGGCAATCAACGAGCGTAAATTCTGCAATATAAAATTTTTATTCGTTTTTAGATGTACCCACGCAAGGAGGGAGAGAGAGAGAGAGAGAGAGAGCCGAGCCACCCCTTCAGATTTCTTCTTGGCCAGATTTTAACGATTGCTAAGAACAGACAGACGTAAGCAAGGGGGTGGCTCGAGCCGGGGAGAAAGGGTTGATGAGCAGGGGAGGCAAATAAATGAAGAAATTTCCAGCTACATTTTCTTAGGGGATTTTTTTCCTTTGCTTACATTAAATTAAATAAAATAAAAAATAGATTTTAAAAATCTTTTTTTTTATTCTTTTTTATATTAAATTTATATTTCATACATGACAAGATTAAATAAATTAACGAACAAAAATTGATTTGAAAAAGTTAGGAAGGAAAATATGTGCAAGTCGCATACATGTCAATAGGAGCGCGTATGTATGAGAAGACCTAAAGAGAGAGGTGGGAGGGAGAGTGACGGTTCTATAATTCGAAGAGATATAACAATAGCAATATAGTTGCTATGCGTAAGAGCTAGAGAACACGAGTGTGGGAAAGAGAGGTTCCTGAGGGTTGGCCAGGAAGACGGGAAGACGGGAAGACGGGAAAGGGGAGACGAAGAAAGCGGAGAAAGCGAGCTCAAGTAAGTTTTGTGGAGACTAGAATTAAGGGCCGTGTGCTCGCATGACGGCCAGCCCTTCGCCCACCACCCCCTCTCTCTCTCCAGCCCTTCCCTCTCTCTCTCCTTGCGCCCTTCTATCCTTCGG
>JAAAKE020080245.1:0-46853 GCA_010014785.2 Anisolabis maritima | reverse complement strand
GTAGGGCACGATTAATACCCGAAACGTTGTGAATTAAAAAGAATTTAAAAAAAAAAAAAAACTTTGGGTTATAATTTTGATTGAGTAAAAAAAAGCCCTTTTTAGGCTTTAAAGAAAGTGTCTCTTGGAACGTTTAAATTATGAAAAATTCCTTTTCTCAATAAATATAGAAAAATATATTAATTAAATTTAAAGTCAATTGCTTTTTCTATTAGAATATTTAAAAGAAGACTCAGAATGATGTATGGTATTAAAAAAAAAGCGGCACACATTTTATATATTAGTAAATAAACATTAACGGGATTTTTTTATCCATCATATAAATAAATAAAAATCCCAAACTTATGAATTTTCCAGTGGCATTTGGGCGCCTCCATCACAATGAGGTTAAAAATCTCATTATGTATTATAATGAAAAATTCAGTAATAATAAATATTTTAAATAAAGGCTTTATTTTTTAATATATTCCTGCCAGCTCTAACTCATAGGAGTAATTAAGATTTTAATTTGGGCTGGAGGGTAGCCCCCTGATTCCTCTTTCTTGTTACTCCTATATATACTTGACATTCATTTTCACATTTGATCCAATAACATGATAAAAAAATAATATTAATTGTGATATGAAAAAATAATTGAAGCTGTCTTTGATTTTGATTTGATTTAATCCCTTCTTGAGTTTTTTTATTCTTCAATTGAATCGGAATTAAACATTGCATAATAATTACCTGGTGGTGATGATTTTGAAAGAGTAATCGAAGAGAGAGAAGAGAGGCCGGTGCTTAGGCGATGCGTCGGTGGCCACCTGAGCTTGTTTGCTGGCTGTAGGCGGCTGACTCATGGGGCGACGGTCGCCGCTCTCGCTAGAGTGGAGGCGCCACCAACAATGCTCTGGCAACAATATAAGAGAAAAATTTAAGAAATGTTTTTCTTTGTTAATCCTTTCCCTAATAATAATCTCAAATTGAGATAAATATAAAATTATCGTAATAAACTAATAAATATCTCTGTTTTAAAATAAAACAATTATTTTTATTTATATTTATGCGAATTAAGGCTTTGAGAAAGAGTGAATGTCTCTTTTTTAACGATTAAAGCAGTTTTTTCAACTTTTTTCATTCGTGTCCCTTTTTTAATGTTGAATTATCCCCCCCTCCCCTCACATCCTACTCTTTCACTCTACTAAAGGGAAAGAAATAATATCAAAAATATATTTGATCTTAATTATAAAAAATTATTATATTCATTTAAAATCATAATTTCTCTGTGCATCCTGACTATAAAGACAATTCATCTTATACAATTTTATATATAGTGGAATCTATACCCTTTTCTTGTAATAAGAGAATGATTGTTTTCTTATTTTAGTTGTAACTAGCTGCGCAGCCCGCTTTGTCCCCTGAACCCCCTCTGTTTCTACTCGACCTTTTTTCTAATTACTTGGGACATGAATCTGAGTCGAGAGTATGTTAATTGCGCAAAAAATTTAATAATTAATTGTATGTCATTGTATGTAGTTATTTATTTATATTAATTGGTAGCCAAAATAATATAAATAAATTTTTGCCGCTCAGGGCGGGAAGCGAACTAATGCCCATTGGTACTTGAGGGGAGACCTTTATCTATGCACCAAGTCAGGGCTTTAGTTGTAGTTATTTATAAATAATCATAATGATTTAAAAACAAATTTGCCCTGTGCCTTGGTGTAGATCTAGAGGTCTATTAGAGGTATTAAATAATTTAAAAAAAAAAATCTTTGACTATTTTTACTTCTTTATAGGTGCGAGGGGTCAAGATAAAAAAATGTCGAAAAACTTTTGAAAAAATTTAAAACGATCCCTAGATGTTAAATATCAATAGTAGCATTTTGAAAATTTGAAAATATCTCTTGAACTCCTTAGAGCTTCTAAAATTGTCCCCTTTGGAGCGTGCTGATTGTAACCAAAACATTTGCTAAGCTATTTATGCATATTTTTAATAATTTTTGTTTATTCCAAAAACTTTTTGTGATTTCCAATTTTTCATTCTTTAATATTTAAAGATAATATATAAAACATTTCAAAGCTCCAGCTAAACGGGAAATTATCTAAATTCCGTGATGAACAGATATACGGACGGACAGACAGACACTCCGTTATTAGTATATTATATAGATAATTAGTTCTTTTCTCTTTTTCTTTGTCTCGCCTCTCTTTTTATTATTTCGTGTCCCCTTAGGTTGAGAAACGCTGGTCTAATCTTTTTAAGTTTGCCATCGGGCAAGCTGACGATCAGAGGCGCAACTATAGAGAGGGACGGAGGGGGCGGTCCGTACTGGTCGAAGAGTCAATTTTTGTTTATAGCTCTAAAGAAAAAGGTAAAAAAAATTACGAAAATAAAAAAGTTGGTGAGGGGCGGCCTACATTTAATCTATCACTAGAATATGTTTTTTTTTTATTAGAATTACTCCTTGTCGTTGGCGATCTTTGATGCGATTATATTTTAACGGAACGGAAAAAAGCGGGAGGGGGGGGGGGGGGGGGGGAGTGAACATGGAAGGGTAAGCACTTTATAATTTCAAAACCTAAAGGAACATCAAAATTATTCCAAAGTGCGCAACCGCAAAAAACGCGTGATTCACGTCAAAAACTACCCTGACCCAATCTTTTCTTTGTTAATATTTTGATATCATAATATAGAAATTCTCAAGAAATGAACTCACGACATTCCATTGATATGACATCCAATTTAAAATTAAATATTCTTAATTCAAATAATCAGCAAAACAAATTTTTTGTTGAATGATGATAGGAAAGGAGAGATAGAGAGAAAAAGGGGAATAAATTCCAATTTGGAGTCAACGCATTCATCTTGAAATGAAGATTCCTCCACGTCGTCCGCCTCTTCCCTTTAATCCCTTCGCGCGACACCCTGTCCGCATATCTATCTTTTTTTCATTTTTATTTCTTTATGGATGATTTTTTTGCATTCCTCTACATTCAAGAGAGTGAATTATTTACAATGCATGTGATCTAGATTCATCAACAAAAAAATATCTTTTAATAATATTCTTTGAGAGATGGCAAATGCCATAAAACTTTTGCTCTTTTTTTCTGGAAGGAAATTTATCATTTCTTTTTTCTTATATTCTAAAGTTGATCTTCTGCATTCAATTCAAATAAGAAGCAGATTAAATATATTTCAATTAAAAGGAAACAGGTTGATTTAAATTCTCAAAAGATCAACTCATTTTTTTTTTCTTCTCTAGAGCAGATCATACATCCCCAGTTATTAAATCTTCCTAGTAATTAATTGAGCATAGGTGACCGGCGATAAAGGAACTCTGGGACATTTACTCAAAAAATTCATTATGCCACTTGGGATGACTCTTCCAAACATGATTGAGAAGGATTAAAGACAGGAGTAGCCAAAAAATCCGGAATATTGAGACGTTTCGTGTCAAATTTATTTGCCTAACATCAGACGTGGGTTCATTATAGAGTGCCCAGATATAGTTGTTATTGAAAGAACATAATACATGTATATAAGAATGATTCCCACAAAATAAGTCAATGGGAAAATTGTGTCGCCATTGTTTACACATTTTTTTTAAGTCTTTTCAACAAATGAGACCAGAGAGACTTAATATAAATAATCACAATGATTTTAAGATATTTGTTATCCAGGAGTATTTATTTACATCATTTGGATTCCTATTGATTTAAATAAGTTTTCATCAGGGATACCTGGGATCCGAAGCGATACCCTTGGCTTTTAAAGTAATCAATATTGACGTTGTCACTATCTCTAATCTCTTGGCCACGGAGGAGTTTATACATATTAACACTATATCTCATAAACATACATATAGTGACCTTTCTATAACAACTAACTCTATAATTCATTTTATCTTATTGTTGCAGAGTACATTTAAAATTTTTATGAATAAAAAGATCATTTTGTAAAATCAAGTTTTTTTAAGATTTTTCCACCAAGGAGGAAAAGAAAATGAATGGATAGAAAGAAGATTGAATTTTGGGAGTGGGATTTTGTAAAGAAATTAGCTTCTAAATAAGGACAAAGTTTGTGAAAAGGGAAGAAGGCAACCAAAACGGTAGACTCTCGAAAAACTTCTAAAATATGAGATATTTCGCTTTAATTAGATTATGTTATCATCAATCATTAGAGCTGAAATGAACAATAAAATTAAAAAACACAACAAATTTACAAAATAAATCTAAAATAATAACTTACAGCATATGCAGATTTAGTATAATAGTATAATAGTATAATATAGTATAATAAGATAATAAAATCGCAGTGTTATATATTATAACACACAAAATTATATATAACATATATAAAGTGTATAGAGATAAATAATGCTCATCAACACTGAGATGGCGAAGTCTTCAGAGTGAATAAAAATTAGTTATCAATTACAAGCAATAAAATAAATATTGACATTCAACGATCTTGATGAGATCGCTGACTCATAATACAAATATAAATATAAAAAGCCGAAATCTTATTAAGTAATTCTTTTCTTTGACCCCAAGAAAATTATAGTTATATAATCATGTTATTATTTAGAAAGTTTCTTCATTTTATAATTTTCTATTATTTGCCATTATTATATGATTTGTCCTGATCTGTGTACAGCCACCCATCTCATCGTGAAAATAAATAAAGACAAAATTAGATCAGCTAGAAAATCCATTATATATTGGATAATAGTCAAGACAGGAATAAGAAAAGACGAATTTCAGAGAGGAACATAATAATTTAAAAAAAAAATTGATGGTTTTGTTCATCTATTTATTATGGCAGGGATATTTAAAGAAATTTTGTAGTCTTTTTCGGTATCTGATCGGTATTAATTGGTAGTTAATATAATTTAAATAAATTTTATCGCTTAGAATGGAAGCCAAACCATTAACCCTTAGATCATGAAAAAAGAGCTTTAGCTTTGCTTCAAGGGACACGAGAAATAATTTTTATCAAAGACGAGTCTTTCTTTTCTTTTTTCATCGAGGGTCGAGTGCCCGGCTGGTTTGAATCACAGTCCAATTTATTTACTGGCAGGGACAAGTGTTTTTCAGGAGCGAATTTAGATAATATACCTATGTTTATATATACTAATATGGAAGTATCCATTCTTATGAAAATTTAAGTAATTTCCCGTTGAGTTGGAGATTTAAAATTTTTTATATTTAGTATTATTATTGTGAAGATACTATGAAAATTAGGAAAAGTATTTGTAAAAGGGGGGAGAGTCGAGGAGGGCGAAGCCCCCTTGACAAGGCGCGGCCTGCCGCAAGCGGACTTTGCAACTAGAGATTAATAATTAAATTGTGATATCTTGTTGAATATCGATATCCTACACTGTTAACAAAAAAGATCGTTTTTAAGCCAAGCAAATAAACATCTCTTTAAATACAAGATAATCTTTTTAAATTGCATGTTGTTGAATGATGATAAAAGTAGCAAGAAAATTTAATAGAAGTTGTCAAGGATGCGATAAAAATCGGTTTGTCTTTTTTTTTTAAGAATTAAGGAATTGTTCTCAGCATGCTTATATTCTATTATAAATAGATGCATATTCTCTATAAATTATATATTAAATAATGTAAAGGAATATATTTTTGTTCTTTCCCTTTTTACGTCCCTATTATGGAGATAAGGTTTCACCGTTTATTTTTTTTAGCCTGAGGTGTTTTCAATTAAAATTTATTTTATTTAATAAAAAGAAAAACTTGAATATTTGTTTAAGTAATATTTCATATAGATGAATCGTGAAACGAAATGTACACAAATATTTTAAAGTGGGTTAAGAAAATGGGAAAATTATCTCTTGTTTTTAAAAGAAAATATAAAATATGCTGCTAATATTACAAAGATATCTGTCAAATTTAGAATCTTTATTCTCTTTTTGAAATAAATTTAGAGAGGGATGGTAAAGTTTCCCTCCTCCAAATTATCAACACTCGGTCATTCCGTCCTGTCTGATAAGTGTATTGAATTTATCATTCAATATTCTCTGACCGAATGGCCGTTAAAGTTTTTGCTAAATATTGAGAAATTTGTGATTTGATGAAGTCACGAATAGTGTCGAAACGTTGTCAAATTACTTATTTAAAAAAAAGGGTTGTTCGCGATAAACCTTATCAAATTTCGGCCATTGTTATCAAAAGCTATAAGTCGATTCAATTATAAATAGAGTTATGTTTATTTTTTCATACAATTGCAAAGCTGAGGGGATAAAAAATGAGAGTAGGATATGTGAGATTTAAAATATTTAGAGAATGAATGGATACTGACCTAGACACAAATGAAAAAAATATACTCAGGAATTTGTCAATGCAACAATTTCTAAATAAAAAACAAAGAAAATATCTATTCTATTCTAAAGAAATAAAATATAAAATAGGATGAGACAAATTATTAAATTCTTGAACATCAAAATTTGCTTACTTTTTAGTAATTTGTTTTATTCTTAGTTACTTCATGAAGGTGTTTTAATTAATTTTTAACTCTAGGTTCCTGATTTTAATTTAATATAAAATTTACTTTGAAAAATCAACTATAGAGTTTGTAATATCTAGGGATATTTTTGGCCCTTTCTTTGTTTTTAAAATCGGCTATTCCAAATTTGTAGTTCCTAAGACATGTAAAATGGAAAACGTTTAAAAATTGTGCTTTAATTTATTGAGGAAAAGTCTCAGAAAAGTGTTTCTCTTCCCTGTGTGAGCAGTTATTTTTGTTTAGAATTTCAGAAATGTTTTTAATTTTTTTGAAAAACACTGTCCCATTTTCATTTATTCCATTTTATTTATTTGACAGAATTAATTTCTGGATGCTTATTTTTGTTCCTAAGGGTCTTTATATAAAAAATGTGCCTCTTTTTCGTTAATTATGAAAGAAAAAACACATTCTGAATTATCCCCGTAGGGGAATTTTTAATATGAGGGGAAAATGTTAAAGATGACAAAATTTTGAAATTTACAAAACCAAATCCAATTTTACTAACTCTGTTGTAATTTTCCGTGGACAAAAATGCCAATAAAAATTAAGTTTAAAATATTTATTATTCCCTTAAGCTTATTTTTTATTTTTCTAAATTTTGTTGTCATCGTTTATGTTTTTAACTTGCGCCTAAATTTTAATGAATGAAAATATTTTGACTTTTCTTATTTCATACAATATATAAATATATTTATTTATTTCATACAATATATAAATATACAAAATTATTTATTGAAGATGTTAGAAAACAGGCAGCTTATGTTTTGGAGGGATTCGGGTAGTTATGGTTTGCAAAAAAATATTAATAAATAGAATAACTTCAGGGCCTCTCAGGGCGGGACCTCAATCTGAGGCCCGAAAAGCCACTGTATGGGCCGGACTTGTAAATAAAGTAAAGTAGAAGGGAGTAGAGAACTTTTTTTCATATATCATGGCTTGCCTTGTCCCTTGCTGCTCTCAACTCAGGTATCAAAGGTTAGAGGTTCGCTTCCCTACCTGAGCGAAAAAATTTATTTAAATTATATTGGCTGCCAATTAATTTAAATAAATAAGTACGATAATCGAATTCGATTGTGCCAAAAAATGACATACCAGCCATCTTGGATAAATTCAATTCTTTCCATGCCGATTTGAATTTTACTTATGAAATCGAATGAAAAATAGAAAATCAAATATCGTTCCTTGACCTTTTAGTGATCAAAAATTCTGGTGGCGCTCTTTCGTTTGACCTTTATACAAAGCCATCTAACAGTGGAAGTCAATTGTCAATTATTTCTCTCATTGCCCCTTTGAATGCAAAATTAACACCTTAGATTACTTCCTAAGAAAAATTTATTCTCTTTGTGACGAGGCGTTTATTGGGACAAATATTGATAGATTCAAAAGGGTGGCGTCGTCCAAATCTTATCCATTGCATGTCATTAATTCCACCATCAGAAATTTCCATCGAAAAATGAAGAGGATACGTTTAGCTCCTACTCTGTCTGTGTCTCCTAACAATGAGGGGGTATTGTTTCCCCTCCTCTACGAGTCTGGGCTTTCTGATAAAATTCAGAAAATCTTTAAACATCATAACATTCGTACGGCGTTGTCATCATCTGGCAACATTTTATTTAATAACAAAGATAGGATAGCCCATCATGAGCAACAGAATGTTATTTACTTAATTAAGGGCCTGGATTGCCCTCACCCCACCAGCGTTTATGTGGACCAGACCTCTCTGAAATTCTCTGAAAGAAAAAGGGAGCCTGAGTTAAAAAACAAAAAATCTTCAAATAAAGAGAGATATAATTTAGATTTTAATATATTTAGAAAAACTACTTTCCCTATACATGTTATTAAGAGAAAGTCGAGGGGAGGCTCCTCCCTATTTATTAATTTAATAATCAAATTCCTATTCCCTTGTGTTTTATGATTAAGATAAATTGATTTAAATCTTGTAATTAATCATCGTGTTAAAGATAAAACATTTTTCTTCATTTTCTTGTTAATTTGAAACCCCATGCTATTCTGACTTTTCTTTTATTTTTCCTTTTAAAAATGAAATATTTATTAATTGCAAAAGCAGCTTTTTACCGCCTAGATGGATTTTTCTTCAATAAACGAGAAATGAGAATTAGGAATGAAATAAAAAAAAAGTCGTTTTCTTTTAGTTTAATGGATCCAATTTTTTACTTTTTATTTCTGCATTGAATGAGATGAGGATGCCGAGAGAAGGAATTTTTATTAAATAGACCTGAATCCAAAGACATTAAATTTCAATCCTTATATAATATTATATATATTAAAAAATAAAATAAAAATACGTTGGTATATGGGAAGATTTTATAACAAGATGGAAGAGAAATTATCAAATAGAATAAGAGAAACTAAAAATTGAAAAAATATATTATATAAAAAGAAACAAACTTGGAGAGATAATATTATAAAATAGCTATTTAAATTAAAATAGAAAAAAAAAATAAAAATAAAGGGACTGGTTGTTAAGCTGTGACTTAGAGCTTAGATTCTTAACTTTCTTATATTGCGACCCTCTAATCCTTCCGGATACTCCTGCCGAGCCACTGTCCTAGATTATTTTCATTTCCTAAATAGTGATTTTAATCAAAGGCAGGAGTTTTAAGATGAGGGGAATTGCTCTTATAGTAGATTTTTCTCCCACCCTCCCAATAATTCTGCATTTAAATTTGTCCCGTTAGTCAAAGGTTTGAGAACCCCTGTTCTAAGAGCTCATATTTTATGGATGAACACAATTCATAAGGCTTGTTTACATGTAAAAGGACTTCGCGTAGGCAAGGAACATGCGTCTAAATTTTAATGAAAGAGGAAGAAAATATTCTGAATTTTCGATTTTTGCGGGCCAGGAAGTGTTTTTATTAGGGACGAATTCTTAGATCTTCGTATCGAGAAAAAAAGATTCGAATTTTAATATTAGAAATTGAAAAAATGTGTTTGACGTCAGGTAAAATAGGTAAATTGTGAATTTCGAGGCAATCGATTTCGTTAATATAATATCATCAGGTCTTAGAGAAAAAATAAGATATGAATACATTAAATGTTATAGTAAATCAGTAAATCACATTTAGAACATGGCTCGTGTATAGGACATGTAGCAACTCAAGAAAAAAGTACGAAAATGAATTACTAAATTTGTGTAAAATATTAATAATATAATAATTATTCATTATTTTGAATATTTATTATTTATAATATAAAAATATAACTGCGTAGATGGAAAGAGAATAAGAAATCGAGTTCTTTTATGTGAAAAAATATGGTGGGCTAAACACACATCACACAACTTTCACTTACCTGAGGAAAGAAAAGCTATGTGATGTGCTGTCTCGCCAGATTTTTTGCGTAGGGTTTCCTAGGTAGCCTTTCTCTAATTCATCTCTATTGCAAGTGCAAATGTGCAACTGAAATACACCTTTTACAGGTCCCTTTCTGCTTTCTATTGTTTTTAAAGAAAAAAAATATCTATTCAAATAATAAGGGCTATGTATTAATATATATTATCTTTAACTCTACATAAATTTGAAAATTATCCCCTGAAGAAATAATCTGCTTTGAATTTAAACTACTTTTTAATTATTATTATCTTCTTTTTTTAAATTGTTTCTAAAATAGTCCAATAAAATAAACAATTCCATGAATAACAAAGGATGATGTGATATGGCTATTACGTGATTTTATCGTATATCGTATATCAAAAACATTATTACATTTCTTTACATTCGTTCTATAAATATAGCCCATAATGAAAAACAAATGGCTAATCCCATATTTATTTGAAATCTATAAATTAAATTTAAAAAAAGAAATGTTTTTTACATTCTCTTATCTATATATGAAATATACATTATATTGAGAAAAGATTGCGTTCGCAAAAAATCGATATCATAATTTCTACGGAAATACACGTTTTGAAGTCATGAAAATGGGTTTCGCAAAAGTCTCTGTCTCTCTCTCTCTCTATCTGTGTATGAGTGTGAGTGTGTGTGTGCCTGTGTGAACAAGATTTCTCAAAAACGAAAGAACGTACGAGGCTAAAACATTATATTTAAGCTAGGTATCCTCGTCGCCTCCACCTCGAGGCTTTTGAATAAAATCGGTCAACGATTACTAGTACTTTATTGATGTTCTTTAAAGATTTTTTTTTTTTTGATTATCTCAATTTTGATTAAAATTCATATATCGATTATTAGATATTATTAGATGATCTTTGAAATATATTAACCATTATTCTTCCCCCCCCCTCCCCTCCCCCCGCACCTAAAATTGTTTGGGCCCATTTTACTTTTTGTTATTTTCTCTTAAACTACTCTAACATTATTGATTAAATTGGCTGTACAGAAATGAATTAGAGAAAGGCTTCATAGGGAACCCAACGCAAAAAATCTGGTGTGGCAGGACATGATTCAGCTTTCCTTGCCTAAGGTAAGAGAAAGTTGTGTGATGTGCGTTTAGTCATATCAGATTTTTTTTTAACTAATATTTGAATTCCTTATTTACAATTAAATTAATCATTAACATATTCATATTATTATTTTCATAGATTGGAGGTTTAAAAAACTTCGAATGTATGACTTTGCCAGGTTTCATTTACCAAGTGTCCACCCAGCTGATTAAAAATTAAAATTACTTAGGGAGAGTAACAAATTGTTTTTTGAAAAAACAATCACATGAACACTGTATATATTAGCTGGAAGCATCTGATTATAATATAATTATATTATTATAATTTACATACAAATATAAATAACATAGAATTAGCAATTCTATATATTTTCACTCTCTTAGTTGATTGAGGATGAGCTTATATCATTAAAGCCGAAACGCTTCAACTAATTTGAGACATTTTATTTACATCCTCTGGCTGCTTTCTTCTCTTTTTCTACCTCAATTTAAATCACCTGGTCGCCACGTCTAAACAAATTCACGGAATATGCTAATATTGAAGAAAAAATATTTTTCCTGCCGACGTTTTTTCTTTGAAACTTATAGGCTATTTAATTTAAACTTGATAATTTTATTTGATCATATAATTTTTTTTTTAATTTTGCTTTCTTTCGACAAAATCCGTCTTGATGAAGTGTCACTTTATCTTACGATTAGAAAAATTTTGTTACTTTCAATTACAGGGATATCTCGATTATTGCCTCCAAAGACTAAAAAAAAAAAAAAAATCGAATTGAGTAATCGCATTTCTAAACAATTCGTCCATTTCTTTGAGTGTAAATTCATCCGGTACCAGGTGAACTCCCACGTTAATTTGAATTTGGAGGGCAATAATTGTAAATTTGGACTCAAAATATAAACCGCAATAATTGAGGTATTCCTGTATATCAAAAATTTTCAAAATAACAAAAATTTGTGGGATATTTTAGATAGAACTTCTTCACCTTAGAAATTTCAAACATCACAAATATATAATGTATTATTAACTCATTATTTAACAAAGTCCCTAGAAGGCATTTTCTAGTAATCTACTATTAATGAAATGCAAGGATAATAATAAGAAATGTCTATTTATCTATTTGCTAAAATAAACCAAGCATATAAGTAGATACACACATTCACTTTAATATCCAGGGTGGTTCCATCAAGGAGGCTATAAATTCGTCCCCTTTTCTCTCAACCGGAACCGGAATGATAAAGTAAATCATGAAATACAGTACACATGTATATATTCAAACATACATGGGATCTGGTATATGATGAACCAAGCTTTGTTATAACTTAGATTTCAATATTGTTTTAGGGCATATAAAAGGATTTGATTTAATCCCAAGGTTATGGGGATGAAAAGAACAAATAAGCTAAACAAACTGTTCTAAAGGTTATTATAGTGAAATCCAATCTAAAATAAGAGAGAATTGCTACCAAGAATGAAAAGGGAAGAATTTATCTGACCTTGGGAAGGGAGGAGAAGGTCCCTTCTATTCTATTGCTCCCACTATTACTTTATTCTAGAGATCTTTATAGACCAAGCATGTTAAACTTGCCAAGAGAGCAATTTTTTGTGGCTCTTAAGGAAAGTCACATAAATTTTTAAATTTAATGGAGACACCTAAATTGAAATCGCGAGACAGATTCCTTAGTCCATGGTCTATATGGTCATTTTATTAATCTATTTATAGATTTTTGGTTTTTTTTGGGAGAAGGTTCGGGCTCTGATTCAACAGTAAGAAAAGTTATGAGAAAAGAAAAATTGGTTAAAAAAAAAGAAAATACTTTAAAAAAAATTTCGAGACGACTTACCAGAATTTGTATATTTGATTAGAATTTTTTCAAGAAGTAGTGTAATTTTTTTGCTCTAGGGAGTATTAATATAAAAAAACATCACTTTTGCTTGAGAGTGGCCTCATTTTAATCAAATTAATTGCAATCACTAGGAAAAATTTAAAATGCAAATTTATAAAAACATGCGTATATATATGTATGAGTCAAGAGTCATAAATAATTTGCAAAGGCATGTACTTTAATATATATTAAAAGAATGCCCTTTGCCATTAAAAAAAACTCCTTTGTTCAGAAATGGAATTTTAAACATTCATTTTAATAAAGAAAAACATCAGAAAAAATATTTTCATTCATGTTAGTTGGTTTAAAAATCTAATCAAAAATAGATGGATTAAATAATTAGACCAAAAGATTTGCTGATTGTATTAGGATTACAAAAAATCTGGTGTGACTAAACGCACATCACAAAACTTTCTCTTACCTAAGCTAAGGAGTAAAGTTGTGCTATGTGCTATCACAACAGATTTTTTGCATTGGGATTCCTTAGAACTCGATTCACAGTTTTATTTATCTTTTATTTTTAAGAGATCAATTATTTTATCTATATTTAAAAAAAAAAACAACCTTTCTTAACAACCTATCTATCTATAAAATAAATTAAAATTACAACTAGGTGATTTGAGGGCACTACTCTACCATCATACTTTTCACAAAAATGTTGTAATCCCTTTCCAACTGGGATTGGATCTGTATAATTCTAATGCTAATTCTAATATATGTCTCCACATTTTTTTGGTCACTTCCAGTGGTTTATTAAATGGGACAAAAAGTTATATTCTCTATGGTCTTATCTTTCCTAAAGGAGTAGCGAGATAGTTCCTAAAGACCAAAGTGATTTTAGTCGGATATTTTATCAAGGTGTATGAAATATATAATAATAATAATAATAAATTATTATTGAATGAGGCGTGTTTTATTAATACTGTAATTGATCTTTGCTAAAAACTAATTTCCAACATTTTATATAAAAGCGTCTTACTCTTAATAAAAAAGGATTAAAACAGGGATTTTATCGTTTCCTTTTTAAGCTAGACTTCCGCAGTTTACAAAGATTAAAAATAAAGATTTCATTTAACGAACATTCCACCTGCGAGATAAAAGATGAAAAATGGTGCTAACCATTATTCCTTTAAAGAATTTAAATACTTGGAGAAAAATTGAGAATTAAATTACTTTTTCAAAAATAAAATTTTTAAAAAATGGGAAATTTATTTCATTGGAGAAATTATTTTTAATAAATATTATTTATAAATTTAACTATATATATATATTTTTTTTATAGTAAGCGGGAAGCTCAAACAAATTTTTGATCTTTTTTCTTTTGTTTAATCAAATTTTATTCATCCTAATAATAAATTAAATTAAATGATAAATATAAATAAAAATTTAATTAATCATATTCAATTCAAGCAGTAGCGTAGCCAAGATCTTTTTTTTTTGGCCCCCTCCCAAAAAAAAAAAAAAGGGGAGAGGGGCTGAGTTTGGGGAGATTCCAAATAAAATGGTCTTATAGTTAGTTTTTCTCGGAACGGACGAGAGGTGCGGTAAAGAAATGTGGTATAATGTGGAAATAACGCGAGCGGGATAATCCTTAATAGTGATTGGGTGAGAGACTCTTAGTGGATTGCTGACAGTGTTTTAAAATGGGATTAAGATTTCTGAGATTCCTCTACTGTCTGCAAAACTTCAACACAATCTAATAATAAGTAATAGTAGAGGAAAGAAATGTCCATAAACAAGCGTCAGAAAAGAAAACGTTTTAAAATGTTTTGCCATCAATAGTTACTATGCTCACTAAACTTTAATTCAGTTTCAAAAAATTTCTTTAATAATTTGCCAGATGTCATATTTTTTTTTATTTAAGACAATTTGATTATGGAAGCACATTAGACTTTTAGACTAGCTGCATTTTGAGCTGCGAATGATGCGTATGTGACAACACATCCCAGCACGCTCTTTTGTAATGAGAAAGAGAAGAAATTAATAGGGCAGTGTAAATTGGTTACACAGAGTAGATCAGTTGGTTACAAAGCATGTACTGCTGAGTGGTCTCAAACGTGTTATACGCTTTTCAAGTTGAAGATACAAAGTAAATATTTGAGAATAATTTATCTATAGCAATTATATGAAAATGACGAGGATAAATCATTCTTTGAGATTAATAGACAATTCAAGGACAGATAGGCCAAGTGCCCCCTCCCCCCTCCCTTCCGAAATTGTCAAATATAAACAATATATATTATATATTAATGTAAGAGATGCTTTACCTTTTTATTATTCTAAAAATGAAATTTTGTAATCAAGATAAGCAGAGAAGAGAATGATAAAATTTTCTTTTGCTCTTTTGAACAAGAAAAGAAGGCAAAGTCACGAATAAGAATCGTTAAAAGTGGAAATTTTAATTAATCTTAAATTAAAAAACAAAGCTTAAAATTCATAGAGACCAAATAAGAAAAAATTCTTGTAAAATTATCTATTAATTACAATACTTTCCTTATACCATGTATATGACGAAGTAAAAATGGTGAAATAATTTCTTTATCTCAAGATAAAGTACAATAATAAGAGAAAACATTAAACATTTATAAAAAACAAAAATTTTTAGATGTTTTTTTTTATTTAAGATATTGGGAGGTGAAGGGAAAACTTTTTATAGGTGAATCTGTTACATCAGAACTTTTAATGAAAATGCCACCTCTGAAATGATTATTTACATATAAATCTAAAAAGTTGTCAACGTTTTTTTTTCCTTTATTATAATTAAATGAAACAAATTCTGTTGACAGAAGACTAATACGGATAAATCGCCATAGGTCGGGTGGGGGAGGAGAGAGTAATGAAAGCACCACAATCAAATAATCGGGGATTCCGATATCTGCGCCGATGTCTAATGAAGGGAAATGAATTTACCTAAAGTCAATTTAGATTAAAATTCGTATTTATCTTCATTGATTATTCATTTATTGACTATAATTTAAAGCAGTTGAAGGATTTTTATTTTATAGATCTTACCCTTGCCCTTGAACTTGAATCCTTATTTACAAATCCAAAATAATTTATGAAGAATAGAATGCATTTTCTATAAATTATAAAAGTATATTGAATCGAAATAAATTATGATAGGCTTTTTACCTAAAGTGACAATCGAAGTCACTAGTGTTCAAAGTATGGGAAAAACAAAAAATTCCGTGGTTAATATAATTTAATTGACTAAAAACGCCTGAATGGAATGGACGGGCAGCCAAGGAATTTCTCGACGTTTTGAGCGTCGATCGCTCTTTTCATCAGGACAAAGGTGGCAGGATGTTAGGTGGCTTGACAATATTGCTGCAAATATTTCAAGCCACCTTACATACCAACATCTTATTTTGTCCTGATGAAGAGCGCGATCGACGCTCCAAACGTCGACAAATTAGAGTATTTTTTCTTCTCCCTGGCTGCCCGTCTATTCCATTCTCACTGCAATTGATTCAGACATCTATATCTACTTATCTAAATCGGTATCCCTCAATCTTTTTTAGTTGACAAACCAATTTCCTATGTCACTCTTACTTGAGTTATCATATTAACGAAGAGATACACTGATAAACACACATAATTTGTAAAATGATATTTTGTGACTCAGAGACGTCTAAAACGTCAAGATCAATCAAAATCTCGAGATTGAATTTTTTTGGACGATTACAATGCTTTCCCTACACAACTTTTACGAGATTTGGCTACTATATTTAACTTTTAGGATATAAGACGACCAAAAACCTGTTAAATATTTCATTAAAAAAAAAAAATAGAAATTAACTAACGAAAAGTCAATCTCAAGTTTATTTAATATTTTGGAAAATATATATTTTAGTGTTTTTCCTTTGATCGTTTTCTTGTTTGTTTTTATCAGACAATTTATATTTTAGGATATTATCTTGAAATAAACCTAAGGCTAAAGAATAATTTCCGCTAACTGTAAGAAAGGGAGGCAACACTTTGTATGTTATATTTATTTTTCTGATAGGTTAATCAAGACGACTACTAGGTCAGGATTGGCTGACGACATAGTTGGCTGGCCATTTGACCCCGAAGACCTCGCGTGTAACTTTTTTTTTTTTAATTTCTAATTGTTTTGTATTAACGCAAAGAAAGCAATTTATTGATTAAATCCGTCGGCGTAGAAGATTTAAGTTTTTATGCATTCTATTTTATACATAATGAAGTTGCAAAGTGTGAAAGTCAAGTTGAATTCTTCTAAATAAATGAAATTTGTTTTTTAATCATCACACGATAATAAATAATGAAAGGAAAACCACAAATTGGACTTTATCTAGAATTAGCCTGCGAGCCTGACTGGAGAGAAGAACAACAGCCACCAAGATTGTTCAGGTTAAAAGCAAGGTCAAGCAGAATTGAGCTTTGGATGGGTGGCTTCGAGAAACAAGACTGTGGAACGTATGCCATCGTTATTTAATGTACATAATAAATAATTATGAAAATTTGTAAATTTATAATAGCCTCTGCAGCCAAAATATTATTTTTAGTTTGGCAAAATTATTCCTCTATGATTAATATATGCTTAGATAATAATAAAAAATGGCAGGAGAAGAGGGAGAGGGTTTTCAAAAATACTGAATGTCCCAACAAATGATCATTTAAGCTTAACAATGAACTTTAGAATACGAAATTAAATATTTTTGGGGGGTTTTATTCATAAAGTTATTTAATGGATGAGAAGGCAGTTTCAGCAATAATTCAGTCCAATTTGACCAACATTGGGCATAAATAAAACGATCAAATTGGACTGATGATCAACCAGTAAATCTAGTTCAAAACGTTCTCTATAAACAGTTTTTTGATCAGCTATAGAATATGTAGATATTAATCACAAATAAGAAAAAATGCTTATGAGCTTCCTGACACTACAACACAACAGAATGTCTAAAAAATTGCAAGTTGAGATATTCCAGACTATAAAAGTCACTTGAAATGAATTCTGAACACTTTGGGAATGGAATGGAATGAAAAACTTGAAAAAGGTACGCTTCAAATCTTAATATTCAAATGAATTAAATTTAAGTCGGTTAGTTAGTGGGAGGAGGTTAATTACAAAAACACCTACACTAATTTCTTTTTGAGTAGGGAGGGTTTTGATAGAAAAACCTCTTAGCAGAGCAGTCCTAGTTAGCAGCCCAAAAATCTCAGTTGATCCTGCTCTAATATTTTTCACGTCTTTGTTCAAATAATTTTAATGGGTTGTTTTTATCCTTCCTTTTTATTTAAATTTACGAGTAGTTTAGGGGAGATCGTTTAAAATGAGCCTTAACAAAGTTTAATAATAATAATAATAATAATAATAACTCTAACATTACGTACAAAGTTTATCTAAAAAGTTTAAGAAAATTCTCTACATTTATTCTGAAAACAAAAGTTGAAAACAAAAAATCTTACTTGTTTTAACTAACTTTAAAATTGTATTATGAATACATGTGTTCTTTTGGAGAGCTTGGAAATAATTTTCAAAAAGAAAAAGAAAAGAGTAACATGACATGTTACATGTTTTTGAGATTTTTTTTTAATAGGGGGTTTGAAAAAGTTGGTAGTTTTCAAATAATGACCTATGAGGCTATGAGGAGCCAGTCAATATATTGTTTAAAATAAAAATATTGTGCGAGGTGATTTTGTGTTTGAAGAATCTTATTTCATCGCCAAACACGAATGGTGCTAGGATTGTTCATTTTACAGGAGGGCGATGGGCTCCTTGCCTCTAGTGCGAAACTGAGATGAGATAGTTTTTTTTTTTAAGTTTTTTTCGGTATCTGAGGCCATTTAGACTCCGCCTTATTTATTTAAATTAATTGGTGGCCAATATAATTTTAATAAATTTTTGTCGCTCAGCACGGGAAGCGAACTACTGACCTTTGTTTTGGTACGTAAAGCCAGCTTTTACCTCTAGCACTGCACCAAGGGTCAGAGCGGTGATCTAGTTCAATAATGTAGCCTAGGTAAAGTCCATTAATATCATCATTATCAAATTTTTATTAATGCAAATTTTGCTAATTTGAATTCGAACCTAAATAATGGGGTTACAATATAATTGTACAGTTTATAGTTTAAATGGCATCGGCATCTGAAAATAGACTTAAAATTGAAAAAAAAATTATGGGGTAATTACCCCTTTAACCCCCTTGTATAATTCTCTGAGTTAAGGTCATATTTGTGTTTTTGGACGTCTAAGGCTTTGCCATGGTCATATTTTTTGGATACATCCTATTTTTAATAAAAATTTATAAATAATGAATCTCTTTTTAAAGATTCATTTAGTTATTTTTGGCATCATTGGCCATTTTGACTCTATATATTATACAATATTATACTGTATATAAAAAATTCGTATCGATGGCTTCCTGCAGACGTTTGCGGAGGCCACTTATCCGAGGTTCAGCAGTGAATGGCTTGCTTATTGGTAATGATCTTGGCAGCTCTTGCTCATCTTTCCGGCCAGACCCGTCGGCTTAGTCTCATTAATTTATTGAAATAATGTTGATTCTGTTATTAACTGATAAATTTTATGTAATAAGAATTAATTTTGACTAATATGAACAAATTACATTAAATTTAATATTTTATGAGCGAATGAAATAATTTTATTCAATTTTCAAAGTACTAATTAATAGATAATTAATATATTTATTTATTTTCAAAAAATAATTAAGATGACCGAATTCTCTCTCTTTTCAGGTTATGAATGGGTGATTTTTGCTTCTTCATAATAAAATTTTGTTATCAAATTCAATTTTAGTCAGGAATAGAAGGGGTAGAAAGTACATTGACGTCAGGGAAAATCTCACAGCATGCAAAAAAAAATGAGTGCATCATGTTGCGTGAAGAAAACGCCAGGAAAATGGAACTCAACCGGTTCATCTCGCGTTTGACCTTGAAATAGCCAGTCGCCGCGGTGAATTCACGCCAATTTGGCCGACCTAATATATAGTTAATTCCTAAAGCATCTTGAAATGCAGCAAATTGCAAATGTGGTTTTAGTCTACGAGCTTTGGTCATGCATCATGATGCGTTTCGGAACGCTCTAGGAATGGACCATGTCTTGGGTTGGCCACATTGGAGTTATTTCGCTGCAGATTTTGTTTGTGACTGACGCATTTCAAGCTCAGATGGGTCTCATTTTCCCCTTCACTCGATCAGACGAGCATTGACTAGCGACACTTTGGACATTTGGACTTTTCTCCTGAATGTCGTGTGCTTTCTGTTAATAATATTAAATTATTCTCTCTATATGTAAATTTGAGATAATATTTTTATTTTATTATATAAAATTTAATAATGGGTCTATCGGAAAGTTCTGTCAGAATTTTAGACAAAAATTAATATTTATTGTTATATCTTTATTCTATAAATTGTTGGTCACTTTCTACGACCCTCCTCCATCGATCAAGTAAAAACAGTTACCAAAATTTCCATAAGTTACATAAGTTGATAGACTTTTGCTTTATAGTAAATTTCAAAAAGAAAATTCGACAGAAATTTCCACCTTTTAATAAGAGAAATATGCATTATTTAAATAAATTAAAGAGACTATCGTTCATTTTTCTATAATAATTTCTGAAATATACGGCGATCAAAATTGCAAATGTGGCCTTAGCCTTACACTATGATGCATAACATATTTATTCATAAAAATCCCTCCATTTTAGATCTTTAATGGCAGGAAAGATCTCGTTGCTATTCACTAAGAAAAATTCTCTGGATGAATTGAAAGACATACTTGAACTATCAATCAAGTTGGAAATGTATGATTGAGAAATTTGCACATGGCTATGGCAAGAGATGGAAGGAGATGAAATAAATTTTGATGAATAGTCAAAAATGAATGGAATGTTTTTTGAAAATTCCCCAAACTTTTTAAACATTAATTCAATAAATAAATAAAAAATGATATATAGGTACATAAATGACAATGAGACTAGATTAATCTTTATGATCCAAAGTGAAGAGGTTTATTTTTAATTTTACGATTTATTGATGTTTATATAATTTAAGTTTATTTAAGGAGTGTGCGTATTACTCTAATCCTTTTTAATAACTTTATTATTATTCATCATGTTAGCTGAGATATAATAAAATTATTACGAGAGGGAGAGTGAGTTACAATTCCAAAATTAAACCATTCGTAGTCAGATTCAATCTTAATTAAATCTGATTCCATTTCTCACAATTTCCATTTGACCTTCTGTACATATTTAATACAAAGTTTATTTAACATGAAAAATATGTGACTAATTATCTTTTGTTATATAAATTTAAAAAATATGATAAAATAGATCTTAAATTTTAAACTCAATGGGACTCGAGTCATTCAAGTCTATCTCAAGGGAGAAGCAAAAGATTTGGCTACTAATCAAAAAGAAAAATATCAGACATAAACAAGTGAATAGTCGGGACTGGAAGGAAAAAATATAAATAAAATATAAAATATAAAATAAGGAATGAAAGTCAAGAAAATTTAGCATGATCTATAAAATAAGAAGAGAAAATTTTTAATAAAAAAAATCTTATGTGAATAAGAGCTCATCACAATTACGATCCCAGTACTTTGTTTATATTTTAGATAGGAGAAAGTTAAAAAATACACTTTTGAGGCTCTATGGGAGGGGGGGGGAAGGATTCTAAACAGTTTTTCAGAATGGAATGCTTTTAGGGCTAGCTATACAATTTTATGTATCTTGAGAAACTTCGAGGACTGCATGTATTAAGTAGCATCTTTGATTTACATTAAACAAAATGTTAAATTTTATAAATTTCAATAATTTTAGATTAGTTTTGATGATATTCGTTATAAAGAAATGGCTTTTTTTAGAGATGAGACGAATTCAAAAACTCTTTGAATCCGAATATGAATCTTAAAGCTAAGCTAACACGTGGATGGATATTATAGCAAAAGCTCGGCTGGAATGACTTTTATTTTACTATTCTTATGGACTGTCGCATACATGGACGGATTTTAGCAGTATGATGCAACCTCATCTGTTCCTGAGAGACCTTTTACTTAAAAGGTTTTCAAATTATCGGGGGATTATCGTTTCGGTTCAGTGGCTTTGTCAAAAATTAATCAATTGTTTTGACATTTGACAATGACTCGCCTTCATATCTTTATGTTAGAAATCGGAAAAAAATGTTTGGATAAGGAGGCAGAGAAAAAAGTTAAATTTGGTTACATAGGGTAATAAATTCATTAAAGAGAGAGAGAGAGAGAGGACCTTCAAACATCACAAAAAGAAATAAGGACGGAGTCTAAAAGGCCTTCGATGCCGAAATAAGACTTAAAAAAGAAAAAAAAGCATCACGAATTTAGAACTCAATTGGATTCGAATTATATTCTCTGGGATTCTGAGGTTTTGCTATTCAAATTTAGATCCTCATATAATTTACTTTTTATTTAATTGTTTTTATTTTCATTAAATTATGGATGATGGGAACTCCTGGGATTAGGCAACCAGAGTTCCTTCTAAGCCTATGGAAATACAAAGTGTAAGGAGAAATGTGTATTCTCTCCCTTTTGGGGTCAGATTAAATTAAATCCTTCAGTCGTTCACATTACTACTAATGCTGAAAATTTTACTATAAAATATCAAGTTTTAATTAAGAAATTTTTTCATTCTGAAAAATTATAAATAGAAAGATTTTTCCAGGATGCTGTTGCACTCAGTTTTAAAATGTGGGAAATGAAAATTAAATTAAAAAAAAAAAAAAAAAAACTGTTATTGACTGGAACTTGATAGGGCGGAATTAAAGAGGAGCCTACTGATGCCAAACTACTACTTAGGTGCCAAATAGTTTAAAAAAAGAATTTAAATGAAAAAATTCGAGTTATGAAACGTTCCAGGGACGTTCTATACATGGACTGTGAAATTTTCTTGAACCGGGCATGCTCAGACACATTGTTTACAGTTAGGAGCTCTTAATAAAAAGATACTGACTGAGTGACATTTTTATCTTGAATTCCTTTTTCTAGAATTTCCAATTTAGCCTTAATATTTTCCTAGCGAGTCAGGGGCTCACATCTGCTGAAGTGGATAGTGCCTGAATTACCATAATTATCTGCAATCCCTAAAGTCAGTTTTTTCCCTTTCTCCAGCTACACTAGGCCTCAGACTGGGCGACGGGCTAGCCTGTCTTACTTTTATGTCGAATCCATGACTCTTAATCAAGAGAGGGGGCTAGGAGAGCAGATTTTCCTAGCTAAGTCAATCACTAAGTCAATTGGTCAATGGGTTTTCTTTTTTATATATACTGTATATTAATTCAATGTTATGTATCAGTTTAGAGATTAAAAATGATTTTTTTATTAAGAAAAATACATGTTAGTATATCTCTAGTATACAACTATGAAAAATTCATTTCAAATCTGAGCTTTCTTCGTCAGCAGAAGCAATGTTCAATAAATGAGAGACCGTATCGTCGTTGAGACCATTTCTCATTTGAGCTATTATTTATTTATTTACGTATATATCAACGGACATTTTGCCAATAAAAATGTAACCAATCCCCACGCCTACTCTGGAGTGCAAAAGCTTTCTACGGAGAGTGGGTAATTGGATCGTAAGGGTAACTTGATTAGAAGAAGGAGAAAACACATTTCTTCTAACACTATACCCATTACTATATTCGTAATCAATAGAAATAGAATATATCCTATTCCCAGGCTCAATTTTATTTTACAACCTTTTTTTTAAACTAGTTCTGTTTTTTCTTTTATCTTCTAACATGACCGTTTTTCATTTTAGAACAAAAATGGATATTCTCTCTAATAAGTGAAATCGAGGCTTCTCGAGAGAGATGTAATCATTGATATACCATTAAAGAAAATCATTTCCAATTATATAAAGTATATAAAGATATAGATAGCTATATTTTTGTTTTGGGAGCCCAAAGAGGCTCTGAAAGAGGGAGGGGGACAAAATATCTTCCAAATTACCAAAAGGTGCCTGTAGAATTTTTTTAGTCAATTACAGAGGTAAAAAGCCCCACAAATAACGCCGTATTCTTTAATTAAGTTAGTATAATAATTAATCTATTCGCCCCCTTTTCACCCCTAAAGCTAAAAAAAATTGTAAAAAACACAAAATTTCAAATAAAAAAAAAAAACAAATATAATAAGTTTAAATAGAATTTCTAATAAAAACAACTTGTAAAAAAACTAACCTCGTCTAAACACAATACAAGAAAAAATTAATTTGCCCCCTTACGCAATCCAAACCAGTTGAATCTCTTTATCCAACAAAAACTCCCTACGCTGCTGGAATATATGTATAAAGATGCCAGCCGAAAAATAAATTTTAAAAAAATAAAGATGAAAAAACAATGACAAATTTTTAATAAAGAGATATGAATTAAAATTTCATATTTTATTTTATATACAATTGTTCGTTATGTTTACTCTCAAAATTTTAATTTGTCAAGATTCATGCAAAGTTATGCCATAAAATATCTGGATTATATAATTATATTATATATATTATGTTAACCTAATGTTACCTCCTTTATTGAAGTTTCAATTCCAAAATTAATCGATATCCTTTTGTGAAGCGAAATCTAGCAATGTATTGAAAGGGTACGTACGATTTCTTCTATACTATCAGCCGGACAAACATTAAAAACACGATTGGTGAATATCAGAAAACCATTAACTGTGTTGTTGATTTATGAAAAACATATTGAAAAAAAAGCAAATCTTTCTTATTTTAATATAATAAATGACTTTGCCTCTGATTTTAAGCCAACATCGGCTTAAGTTTTGGTTTGAAAAAATGTCCATGCCTTAAAACAATATTTCTTCGAGAGACTGATGTTCTTTTTAAAATTTTCAAGCTTTTAGCTTTTGTGTTTTACTCAAAGAGAGAGAGAGAGAGAGAGCGAGAGGGCACGCAAACAACGAATGAACCTGAGATAACAAATAGCTTTCTTTATTACAAAAGAATATTTTTTGATTCAAAGCAAAATTTGATTTAAAAAAAAAAAAAACCTTTTATATTTGAACAATTCTAGTCCATTTACCGAGAAAATATAATTATTTTATTTTTCATATACCCTAAGACAAATAAAATTTTCTGAAAATAATTGAATTTAAAATATTTAAAAAGATATTTATTTCATAAAGGACAAGTAGATTTAGAGTGGGTTTTGTATAAGGAATAAAAATGTCCTTTTGGTCCTGGGCTCTATCAATAAAGATCTAAAAGGGAGAGAAAATTGAATTAGGAATACAGCAGAACATGAATATCCGGATCTCAGTCGACTGGAACCTCAAATATTTGATTGAAAGAAGCTAAGGTTTTTTTGGGAGATCTCTTACTTTTAGATATTTGAGGCTTCAATATATATAACATATTATATATGTAGCCTATATATTTTATGTTTATTTTATTATGTATTTTTTAATAGTTGTCGTCCCATTTTTATTTTCTCTTACCTATATATACAATATATAGTGAGGAAGTATTGCGATTGCAAAAAAATTCGATTTCGGGATTTCAAAGGAAATAAACGTTTAGAGGTTCCCTGAGTCTAAAAAAAAAATGGTCTGTCTATGTGTCTGTGTGTGTGCCGTGAACTACAATAAATATCTCAAAAATGTAAAAATGATCGAGAACTAATTCTCATATTTAAACCCAATATTCTACAAAGATTTTGCTTCAAATCGGTTAACGAGTACAAATACTTTACTAGTATACTTTTTTAGTTTTCTCAAAATTCCCAGTATTTTAAATAAAATTCTTATATCAATTATTTTTTGGATGTTATTTAAAATGTAACCCTACCATCCTAAAAGTGGGGCCCACTTTAATCTACGACGATTTTATGTTTTCTTTTATTCCTTAAATTACTCTGATTTTAATTAATTCTTCATTGTTGAAAATCTCTAATTACATTCCTTCCTTGAAAAGATTTTAACTAAATTAGCTTAATATATAAACAATTAGATATAAGATATATAATCATTTTTTCAAAATAGTGTGAGATCTTCAATTTGAGATTTTAAGAATCACTTAGAAAATATAGGAGAGATTGTTGCCATGGTAACTTTTTTTTAAGTCTTTTTCGGCATTTGAGGCATTTTAGATTCCGTCCTTATTTATTTATATTAATTGGTAGCCAATATAATAAAGCTTCGAGGTGCAAGCTACCTGAATACTTAGCTTAAATATAAAATCTCAGGCTTAAAAGTTTGTTTTTGAGAAATCTTGTTCACACAGATACATACAGACGGATATACAATTTGTTTGCGGTGGCAATAATATCTCACTATATATTACACATATAGGTAAGAGAAAGTAATAAAACGAGATACTGTATATAATTTAAAATCCTTTCCTGAAAATATATAAATAAACTTTAATACTTACTTATTATCATCTCAATTTTTCTCACTATCTCTCTATTTATTATGAATTTATTTATTTATTCTAGTTTTATATCTCCTTCGAATTTATTAACTTAATAAACTGAATAACAAGTGAGGGTATGAATACAAAATCGATTTGTGGTCTCTTAAATAATAATAGAGCTGATGAAGGGAAGCGTAAGTTTAATCCGTTCGAAATATCCGGGGGATATCATCTTTAATAAATATGAGTAGTCTATATTATAACATTATCATTTTTATTTCTTAAATCCAATTTTAATTGAAATTTTATAAAAGGTGGGTTTTTATTATAACGAAATTTTTCCTTATAGCTTTTATATACCTATTGATAACCTAGATGGTTGGGTATCTTAAATATATAAAATTATTTCCTTTTTTATTATAAGAATGTAGTCTTGAAATAGACTTAGAGCGGTCTTGAATATAAAAAAGATAAAAATATAAAAACTCACCAGTTGATGATCCTCTTTGAAAAATGACCAAAGCAGCCCTTTTATCTTATTTCTGAAGAGGACCAGTGACGTGTCTGAAATATAAATTTTAAATAAATAGATAAAATAAAGGAGGAAATACGATTAAGAATTCGGGATTCATCGAAGATTTTATTTCATTAGGATAGCTGTGACACTTGATACTAAATTGCCCATTTTTGAACCCGACGATAAAATAAAATTGTTTTTACAAATGAATTTTTAAGATTTATTTTAAATAAGATATATTTTCGAGTGAAAAAATTGATATTATTTGATCCTACTGACATCACATCTTCGACAAAGAAAATGCTCTTTAGCCATTAAGAAGACCCGATAATTAGTTGACTACTTGGCATTGGAAAGGACTTTCCAAAAATGGGCGATATAAATATAACCATCTTAATTTATATATAAACAGTGATATAAAAGTAGGCTACTTATTTATTTTATATGTAATTCAAATGAAAAGAATAGATGATTTTGACGTTTTCACTAATTAAATTTCCAATCCAAAATATGTTTCTAACTTGCTTAATATAATATCAAATTTGTGTTTGGTTAGTTCTCCAGTCTTAAATTTTCTCATAAGTTTGTCTATGAAGTTTTTTAAGAATAAAAATTTTTATCAAAATATAAATTAGAATGTTTTTCTTTGGAATTAGTTTTCATATTTCACCCGTTTTTTCTGACTTGCGATAAAGATCTTTGGAGAGAGAGAGGGGGTGGGACAAGTTCTCTTGAGAATTACGCCGCTTGTGCGAATAATTGGCTCATAAATCGCCTCTTTTTTCAAGCAGAAATGCTGTTTGTGTTTCAGATCCCAGGGGCGTTTCGGTTCGAGCTCAAATTAAAAGACGGACTATTATTAAGCAGAGCAAGTAAATGGGTAGGAGGAATATGGGAGGAGGAGGGGGGTTTAGCAACAAACTAGCTAATTTTGGTTAAATGTTGGATGTCATTAATAAATAATCAAATCAATTTACAGAGAACTTTTTGAATGAACATATTTAATCGTTTACAGATTAATAACACATATACCAATTTTTTACAAAATTAAGTTATGAATTTCTCTGGATTCAAATTAATTGTTGTACTAAATGTTTACTCTCTTCTGAAGGCCGCCATCAAGAAACTACTAAGATAGACTGATCTCCTAAAAAATGTGAATCCATTGAAATTCATAAATTAATTATACAAAATATTTGCTTTGTAAGCGTCGATTATCATTTTATACTTTGTTTCTTACAATGAGGCCTACTATTAAAATTACAAAATATAAGAGATTCATTAATGCACTCTTCTTCTGCTAAATATAGCTGAATTAAAAAATAGTTGCCAAGAGTGGCAGTTCATAAAATCTAATCGGCGTGAATTAGACATATTTTTTCTTTGTTTTTAAAGGCTTTTATAGTGTATATATTTATATATTTGGAAAATAGATGAATAAGGTCCAAAACATATATGTCCAACAAGAAAGAGGAGTAGGATTGTGGGAAATCAAAAAGGAAATTTTAGAAGATGCAAATTCAAGTTAGATTTAAATGATTGATTTATTGTTGTTATAGGAAAAACAGTGGCAGGAAGATTGCGAGATTATGGGAATAAAGGGAGACTAGAATTAGTTCTACTAGTCACGAGTGAAACGTATTTCTCTGTTGCTTTTGGAGGAACGAAGGATTCTAAATACAGTTTATGAATTCCTAATTTATAAATTTTACTTTAAATTCTATATATTCTCTTTCTCTTTTAAATCAATATTAATTAATATATAGAACTAAAATGTCTTTTATTTGATTTAAATATTAATAAAAGGTTTCCACCTGTTCAATTTTCATCTAGTGAGTTTTTTATTTTTTCAACAAAATGAGTTTACCAACTGAATAAGGGCAGGTCAAGAGGGATGAGTGTGTCAACAAAACGTCAGAAAAACAGAGGAACGAAATTTCAACAGGAATCAGAAAATGGAGAAAATTTATATAAGATAAGGAAAAAGACAAAAGAAGAAAAATGAGATGATTAAAATTCACAAAAAAAAATTAATATGATAGCAAATTTATTCTTTTAAAAAGGAAGTTCATATTAATATGATAGAGAAGTTGGTTAATCTTAAATTTTTCTCTTTCTGAGTCGTTTTTAATTATTGTATAACTAGTGATTTCGAAATTTATTTTAAAAGGAAATTTTTTAATGAATTTCAAATAGCTTTTAAAAAAAGTACTTTTATTTTTTTCAGCAACTCCGATGGAGAGAGGAGAGCAGAAATTGGGCGAGAAATGCATCGAGGACAGAAATTGTAGTATGGAGGGTGGAATTTGTGACCAGCAGACTAAACGGTGTACCTGCCATCCGGATTATCCTGCTTCTAATCATATTGACGATTGCTCGAAACGTATGTATAACGTCAAGTAACCTAACATTCATATGCATTTTTATTTAATCTGAAATAAAAAAGAAAAAATGTGATACCTATTTTTTTTTTTTTTTTTTTTTTTTTAATAAAAATTAATTTTTACGATAAAAATAACATGACATGAACAAATAAAATAATAATTGAATGAATTTTTTTTTGGGCTTTATCAAATATTAATAATAAACTTTTTACTCTAAAATTTATATTTGATGATTTAATATGAAACAGTTACCTTATTAACAAAGGTTGTTTAAAAAAAATAATTTATTTTTAAAGTATAAAACAATCATTATATTTCTTAGCAGATAAGTCACTAAAATACCATGTTGTTACGTCATCAACTTACATCACAACGCAACAATTTGAATTTTTAAATTACCTAAAATTTTATTTGTCTTTTTTGGAGGTAATATATATCATAACTCTATATGTCCCTGGCCCTTGGTACAGAGGTAGAGATCACCTAAAGGTCAGTGGTTCGCTTCCCGTCCTGAGCGAGAAAAATTTATTTAAATTAAATTGGCTACCAATTAATATAAACAAAAAAATGAGGGAGTCTAAATGGCCTTAGATGCCAAAAAAGACTTAAAAAAACTTTATAAATATGAAGATAACCATTCAAATTTATTTTAATTAATTAATTAAGATAAAATAAATTTAATTACTTTCGCGAAATGAGTCTTCGCCTCTGGATGAGGAAATAAGAGAATTGTCCTTACATAATAGATCGTTCCAGAGCAATAAAGCGTATTTAAAATTAGATTCTAATTATTGATAGATAACTTAAACCTAATCAAGTCTATTACCCATTCAAAACTAATTGGACAACCTGTATCATTTGTTTCTTCTTAATGGATAATTAGAAAATTGGAAATCATCAAATTACTTATTATTAAATTTATTATTTTCATGTAGATTTTCCAATTATCTATTAAGATGAAAGAAACAGTTTGTCCAATTTCTTTTGAAGGGGATAATATATGCTCTGATCCCCAAAGATAAAAAAATCTCCGCCACTAGAATAGTGATAAGACTCTTGTTTCATAACACAGGGGTTAGCTTTCGAGTTAGAAATGAAGAGAAAAAAAATTTTTAGTATATTAAAATGAGGGCTCTCCAAAAGTGCACCGAGAAAGATTAAGATTAATTAGTAATTACTATATCCAAACTGATGTAAATAAAACTGTTTAATAAAATGAAATGGAGAAGAAAAAAATGACGTTTTAAGAATTAGGATATTCGAATAAAAGCATCAAGTTTACAAGAGCCTAATGAGACAGATAAAATGACAGTATACAAACAGAGAGCCCGATGAAGATTGACATAACATTAAAACCAATATTAAAGAAGATGGATATTAGCTTTGCTTTATATTTAAATGATAAGTTGATTGACAGAAAAAAATAATTATATGTACAGAAGGAAGAAATGAATTTGGTGTGACTAACTTCACATCAAAAAACTTTCTCTTAACGGCAAAGGCAAGAGGTAAGTAACATGATGAGCTGACAGACTGGATTTTTTGTGTTAACATATTTTTCTTTTCTTTTCATTAGTATATCAACACTGAAGAGGTAAATAATGATACCACCAATTTTTATATTCCAAATTTAGCCTGAGGGCTTGAAAAGTTTTGAGAGGCCTGGGACGTGGGTGAGCGAATGATAAACATAATTAAAAGAAAAGTAAAAGAAGGATAATGAGAAATCCTGATTAAAATTATAACGGGTATCATGAGCCTGAAATTCAATTATCTAGTAATTGAAATATGTACCATCTAAAAAATTTCTAGTTTGAGTTCTTAAAAGTATAAAAGCTTTAAATGAATATTAATTATCTCATTTCGCCTGCGTGTCTCATTTCAAAATAAATTTTATAAATTAAATGAAATTTTATAATGACGGGAGTTGAAGGAGATGAAAGAAAAAAAAACCCTAAAAATAACGTAAAAATTTTGACTTTTATTTTAAAAAGACCAAATTTAGGAAATTTATCATCTTTAATAAATAAATAAAATTTTACTAATTCGAACTATTATTCAAATAATTTTTAAATAGTCAGGCATTTATATTTTATGTTGACTTTTAAAACGAAACTTTACTAACTTTAAATTATCTGGGGTGAGTGTGAAGAGTGTCGTCATCCTTTTTTAGCTCGCCCTTGTATATAGTAGATTACTTGTATAGATAAATAAATATAGAGATAAATATGTATGCAAATGAATGCAAATAATTTAATCGAATATTTTGAAATCAAAAGAATCATTTTATATTGAAAATACAATCAGACTTCAATAGTAATTAAGCTCTAAGGCCTAGGCATTGGGAGAAACTCACACCCCAACAGCAAACTGAATTTTTCCATATATGTATTTCAATTAGAAATACAAAAAGTATGTCATTTCTCGACATAATCACCCTCCTTTTCAATACATTTCTCATAGCACCAACTTTTTTATTCCATTAGAAAAAAATGTCTTTGGTTGTGTTTTAAGCCAAGAATATACCCCCACACCGCAGCTAACACTCTTGACATGATTCGGAAACTGAATTTCAGATCCTACAGCAACCCCCATAGCTCTGATCTCGGTCCTTCATGAGTACTATGAGTTTGGACTTGGAAGGACGCTTTGGAGGGACAACGATTTGATAGTGATGACGAGGCAAAAAAAGCGGTGCATTCTTGGTTCAAGACACAACCAAAAACATAGAATAAAAAAGTTGTTGCAATGGTGTGAGAAATGTATTGAAAAGGAGGATTATGTCGAGAAATGACATACTTTTTGTATTTCTAATTTAAATATATAAATATAAATTCAGTTTGCTGTTACTTTTTGAACCACTTCCTCGTATATATCAATTTTATTTAGAATAAGCAACTCATAAACTTGCTTTATCAGAGTTATATTTACGTTTGGCTGACAGTAACTTAAAAAAAAAAGACTCAGAAAACGTTGCCAATTGTAATTTTAATAAATTGTTAATAAAATAAAGTTCAGATTTAATAAAGCTTTATAGAAAAATATTTTATGTATTGTTTAAACTAAATGAAACCGATATAACCAACAAAATGATTTTAGGTTGGATAAATTAGTTGTCAAAAGATTCACTCATTCATTCAGAATCACCAACACATCATAGAAAAATGGAGCTTTGAAATTCAACCAATATTTTGTTTAGATTGTTCTGTCAGAGTTTAATCTCTCAACAAAATTTTCAGTTGGTTTTATGATCATTTGAATAGGATAGAAAATGGGTTTATGTTATGATGTTGATGAGTGTTTTAAGAGGAAAATTTTAAAAATCGGCATTTGAATAATTAAACGCAAAGATAAAAAAAAAAGGTCCAAGTTGAGAGGAAGCTAACACATCATCAATGCTTTGCCAAGTGGCTTGGATTATTCAAGATTATTACATGAGATTTTTTCCATTAAATATTAAATGCATTAACTCTCTGAATATTTCCAGTCAGTACCACTCTCACATTCAAAGTTAGCCTATGAGAATATTAAATAAATTATTCCTCTTAAAAGAGATATTCTTCTAAACATAGCTACTTAACTAATAGATCCTACTTCTTAATGAATATTTATATAACTAAAACTAGAAATAAATATCGTATCGAGGAATTAAAGGGGTACCCCAAAAAATAACTTCACAAAACAAAGGTTTACATCCACTTTTCGTATCATTCTTACTTTATATTCCCTGTTATCTATGTAATTCTTATTTTTCTGAGAACCATATTGCCAATGTTTGAATTAGCAAACAACATATTATAATTACCAAACCTTGTTAGCTGATGATGGTCCAATAAATTTAGACCGAAACATCGTAAAATCTGGGAGTGTCATTGATATAGACGCCACTCCCCCTGGCTGCTACCTTCTGTTCTAATTCACGAAAATTAATTATATTTCATTAATTAATTCAGAGCATAATCAATTTCTTTAACATCAGAAACAAATATAATTATATCATTGTAAAAATGGAATAAATGGTAATTGTCAGTTGAATTGAATACGGAGGTGAAAATAAAATCAATTCATATTAGAAACAATCAAAAACCAATTAATTTTAATTTTAATAAAAAATAAAATTTACAAAAATCAGTATAAATATAAATAATAATTTACTGAAGAAGATCGGAGAACATCTAAACATTGAAAATGCTTTTGAGTAGAGCAAAATATTTTTTGATTATTGAATAATTTTGTTTTATTGTTGATAGGATTAATATCATAAGGTGCCCTGAGGGTAGAATACTGTACATCACGTGTTATCCACTTGGATTGGTACCCAAGGAGACCTACCATCCAACCTAATCTATACAACGGAGAATTTGAAAGAGTAGGAGCGAGGAAAGACCAATTATTTACAATGATGTAATTACTGAAGTGAGAAGCCGATTAGAGGTGGGGACAACAAGAGTTAAGCTCTTCTTGAGTTCTAAAGTTTCAACTAGATCCTTCTGGGAAAGGTAGCGGGAGCCCCCCACTCATTTCAAGAAAGTTATTCTCAAAACGTGTCTGCCATATATAAAAGAAAACCGAAAGCACCTTTGGTAAATATCCTGATAGGGCTCGTGTGCCCTCCCCTCTCCCCTGCCGCCTTGGTGCATCCCTACACAGAAAGAATCATATAATATGTTAAATAATTTAAAAACTTCAAAATCCCCGTTTTTCTTTTAAAGTGAATTAATGAACGGTAGAAAGATTGCATCAACGAGTGGGGATTCTCCTTAACCTCTTTCTAGCAGAGAAACTCATTCTTCTCATAAAAGTGTCTGAGAGCCATCTAGCCCAAATTTTTCACCTACGCAATCAATAATTGAATAACTTGCTTATCTAATAAGATTTGTTTAGAAAAGGCCTTTTTCCAAAAAAAAAAAAAACTAGTTTCCTCTTGTTAATATAGATTGTAATCTTTAAGTTGTTCCTGAATTTTGAGGGTGTTTTTTTTTTCTAAGAAATACAGGCAATCGAGTAAATTGATCCATTATTTAAGAGCAGAGCAGTAGGTATCTCCAGTAAAAGAAACTGTTTAAGAAAGTGTAGAAAGTGTAAGAGAAAGGACAACAATTGTGGTAGTAGATGGGAGTCAAACAAAAAGAGGGAGAGGGATTGGGGAGGGGTTTTCAACAGCAAATGGCTTTGAGAACTTTAAGGGCCTTCCTGTAGAAAATTAATGGATCGGAAAACAACCAGAGTGGAGTAATGATCGTCCTGTCTTTAAGACAGATCCCTTTACTAATTTGAACATGCAAGAAATCCAGATATATGGTCTTTTGAAGAGAGAAGAGATCTCATTTACTAATCATTTACAATGATCTAATTACCGAAGTGAGGAGCCGATTCGAGGAGAGTATACAGGAGTTCAGCTTATATTCTTGAGTTCTAAAGTTCAAATCCAAAATTTATCCCTCTAGTAATAATAGTTCCTCTAGGAAAAGGCAGCGAGAGTCCTCCCCTCCCTCCACATATCTTTATTTTCTTGCTTTATTAATGTTGGTATTTTAACCAATGCTTAAATCTAGTTGAGGATTAAGCTGAATCTTGATTGCTTGACTGGAAACTCAACGAAGGGAGAGTTGGTGTGAAAAGGACGTTAAGAAGAATTCCCTCTCAATGAAGCAAGTGATAAGCACACGGCATGAATTGGTAAATTAGGTCTTCTTCAGAGATAAAAGAATAGTTAGCTAGTCTGAAGAAATTATTTATTTTTTACTGGGTGAGGATAGATAGTTTCGATCTGATATCATCGGTTTAAGCTATCTCTCAAAGTGCCTTTGGTAAATATCCCGATAGGGCTCTCCTCACTGCTGCCGCCCCGGTGATCATATAATATGTTAAATAATTAAAAAACATCAAATTCATTGATTTTTCTATTAAAATTAATAAATGAATGAAATAAAAGACTTATTGGAGTTTGCACTCCCCCCCTTGGGGATTGGATTCGCCATTGCTTTTTAGTTTGGTCTTTTGAAATGAGATCATGGCCCTTGAAATATTGAATTGAATTCATAGTACAAGTAAAAATAGAGTTACCGAATAATTAAATAGAAAAGTGTCATTGTTGAAAAAAATTACAGGGTACTATTGAAAATAGAGAAATGAGAACAATTTTCATTAAATCAGACAAGTGTTTTGTTTATCAAAAGGTGCATTCTTATCTTCAACCTAAATTTCAAGGCTTTATCTTAATCAGAAATAAAATAACTGCCTGAATAACGATTTTGTGGCCACCCGGTTTAGATTAGTCCTTTGATGGATTAATTTTTAAAATAGCTTTAAAGGTCTTCTAAATAACTCTTCCAAAATCCCACAATGATATACATATGTTTATGTGTATGTAGTACAAAGGGTATTCCCCATGATAAACCGTTTATCGACTAATCGTTAAGCCGTGGCCGGTTGCATTGCGTGTGTGATCACAAGCTGGATATCTGACAAAGTATGTGCGTGATCAACCCTTCTGTTTGCACGACTATAGATCGTCACCAAAATGGGAAGAGAGGAAGCGAGTCCCAGGAAAAAGACAAACAAATCCCTAAGCTATTTCGATACTATTTTTGTAATCATCAAAATATTCAGACAAAAGGAAATATTATTTTTTCATCCAGCTTTATTTAAGTCTATTAGATTGAGAGTACAGGATTTTTTCTTTTTCAAATCAAAATTGATATCTTTATCTAATTTTCCGAACAATTTTATGATAGATATTATCCTCCGTAAAATTTTAATTCGTAAGGATTAAAAAAATAATAGATGCCTCGATTAAAATAAATGAAAATAAAAAATTATATATTTTAAAAGTACGTAAATTAAATAATTTTGGAGATAATTTTCAGGCTTTTATTTAAAAAATCCTACTACTAGTCAACGTTTCGGAGAACCGTCTCTTTCTTCAAGACTTTCTATGAAGGAGACTTTGGTCCTGGCAAAAATTTTTGTTTGCTTCTTATTTTAGCTTTGATGCGCTATAATTTAGTGATTTATTTTGCTTTCCACCCGCTTTGGACACTGCGATCCCCCAGGAGATTAAGAAACATATTTTCAAATTATTTAAGTCGACGTATCGGAAAACCAACGTCTCCTTCTAAGAAAGTCTTAATGAAAGAGACGTTGGTTCTCCGAAACGTCGACTAGTAGGATTTTTTAAATAATTTGAAAATATGTTTCTTAATCTCCTGGGGGATCGCAGTGTCCAAAGCGGGTGGAAAGCGAAAGAAATCAGTAAATTTTAGCGCATCAAAGCTAAAATAAGAAGCAAACAAAAATTTTTGCTGGGAATTTGTGTCAGAAAACTTTTAGGCATTCTTCTAGGGTAGAGGCAGTTCGGAGAACAATTTTATAGACGAGCATTTCACTAAGGTTAATAAGAGATATTTATTTTTTAAGGTTTCAAATGAAGTAATATTTCGGCTGAGCCAAAAATTGATGTTTCTTTTGGCTATATAAAATTTTGTTTTGATAAGTTTTTTGCTCGCAATCTTGCACACAGATTCACAAGATGAGATTGTCAAAAAGGAAATCCTGAATAAAATAAATTGCAATTTCTACTTTTTGGATATAATAGGAAAATAAAACCAATCATTTTCTTTAATGTTGTAAATAATTCTTTGGCTAAGATTCTGAATTTTTTTTAATATTCATAAATCAAGTTAAGTTTAATGAAATCTGGCTGCGGCTGTCTATCTACTAATATAGGGAATTGAAGTAAATATAAGTATTTTTCAATTTCACTCCTGGTGAGTAAGCGAATGGCGACCACGAGTTACCCGAGCTAAGGCTGACACATCTTCTATTGTCCAGATGCCAGATTATTTCCCTTCACCCAGCCATAACAAGTATCAGGCTGTGAGGCGAGCCGCCAACTTTGATTTGATGCTGATCCCAAATCAAGGGATAAGACAAGGAAAAGAAAAAAATTATTTTGCATTTAATTCACATATTTCCATGGAAACACAAAACTATTGAACTATTACAATTGATATTATTATAATAATATTAAGAGGGGCCCTGTCCCTTGGTGAAAATGCAGAAATCTCGCTTCACGTACCAAAGGTCAAAGGTGTGTTTCCCGATCCAAGTGAAAAAATTTATTTAAATTATATTGAATAAATATGCATGGAGTCTAAATGACTTCAGATGCCGAAAAAGACTAAAAAAAAAATATATTAATAGGCCTATGTCGAAAATTAGGTGAAGAAAAAGCTGCGATGATTCATCAATCAATATAAACTAACTTTTAATGGGTAAATATTTCGGTCCACTACTACTTGCATAGATATGCTTTATTATTGTTAGTTTGAAATGTTTGGCATAATCAATGAATTGCTGTCAATATATTTTAAGATGACATCATTTCATAAGCCTGAGAGTATGAAATGGATTTTTCTTAGTCTGTCTATGATCAAATATTGTAATCAAAGAACTTAGCCTTAGTTTCTCTGAGGCATGGGGCGGGCCATAATAAGACAGATAAGTTTGCTGCATTCCTCTCAGCACTGGCATATTCAGGGTGGGGACAACGAATATAATATATATATATATATATATTATATGTTCTAGAAGATTTCTGCAGTGGCATATATGTGGAATAGGGTTTTCACGAGTTGGTGGGCGTTGATTGTCTCATTCAATCGACGGAAGCACTCAATATTTAATATTAAAATTACATACAGAAAATATTTATCAAACTCTAAATGGCCACTGCAGCAGATTTTTATGGGAAGGGGGGGAGCCCTTGGCCTTTATCCCCTTTCCCTTAAATACGTCTCTGCCTCTCAGTATCGTCGGTCTTTCAATCTTCATCAAGCAAATATCAATTCCTTTTCCTCTAAAAAAAATTAAATTTCATCTTTTCTGGTTACTGATATTAAAATTTTATGAACTAATTTAAAAAAATTGAATTCCGACCAATTCCAGAGAGGATAATAGACTTCCATCCTTCTAACGACTCAGGTGTAAAATTAATCATTTAGAAATATTTTCAACCGGCTGAACATAAAAAATAGCTAATCAATTTTTTAAAATATCAGAATTTTTTGTAATATTCGAAATTATTAATATAATTGAGGTACAGAAAAAATATATCTATTATAACATTTCCCCTAATGTTGGGTGACAAGGAGATAGAGGGTTTTTACCCTTGATTAGGTAAATTTTTTTTGTTCGACTCACTCAAACAAGACAAATTAAATGTTGTTTAAATTGGATTTTTGGATTCAAATAGTGGATATCCATTCAAATTAAGAAATCATTAATTTTCTTCGATAACCATTCGGAAAAATAAAAAGAATAACTAACTCTTTTTTTCTTTTTGCAGCTGTGGCCATCAATGAATCCTGTAAATATGACGACCAATGCAGTCAACATACTCAAGAGACGGTCTGCCGAGATGACAAATGCAAATGCAGATTCGAACGGATTGCAATTGTTCGAAAGGACGGCGTTATCGAGTGCACTGGTGCGGTAACCCATTCATCTTTTTTCAAATAAGGAATGCTTTGCCTGCTTGCTTGTTCTAGTCAAATGGTGATCTCTCCAAACTCCCTCAAGAAAAAGGTTTTTTTTGGTAAATCTACCTGAAATGAAAGAAAAATGAATTTCAAAAATCTTTTATATTCAATGGCCGGTAACTTATTTTTAAAAAGACATTCTAATTCTTTATATTTTTTAAAATCATTTTTTAGAAATGAATGGATGAAAATAAAGGTAAAAATCATTTTGAGGAAATTTTTATTTTAGCACCAGTTTAATAATATAAAATTCTATTATAGCACTAATAGCACTTTTAATTAAATTAATCGAACTTTTTTGTATTTATATTTCTCTTAAATAAGAAATTTTGAATATTTTTAAATAATTATTTTTTTGATTAAGTGAATGTTAGAGTGCCCACAGTAAGAGGCAAGGGGTAGGTAAAGTATTGTCTCATTTCTTGGCATTCTTGACTGAAAGAACCTATAACTTGATAAAAAAAATATTTGAATTAGAATTTTCATCTTTTCATCTATGATAGATCACATACAAGACTTTAATAATATTATTAAATAATATTTTCAAAAATTTGCAAATTTTCCTCCCCCTTAACTTTGAAAAAAATTCTGTGGGCGCCTAATATTAAGTTTTCAGTAGAAGATCTAAAAAGGTATTAAATCATATAGAAAACGCTATAAAAAACACTTATTCATTAATTTAATAATAACATCAAATTAACATCCGAATAAGTAAATAAAACCAGCCTGATTTTATTTCTTCTTTAAAATATCGAGCAATAGTACTTGATTATAAGAAGTATATTACATAGCTATTATTATAAATAAAATCGAGTAAAATTGACAATAAATAAAATGTTTTAAGTCAACTCATAAGTTTATATACTATGAATCTAAAAAGAAGAAGGAAAAGTTTTTTTTAATGAAAGCCTGGGGATTCAAAATATTTGACAAAGATGGTACATTGATTATTTCTGTGCAGTTAAGAAGTCATCGATGGATCCTCCCATCAACCTGGATCTGGCAATGGAGTCCTTATTCGTAAAAAATTGGGATTTTTTTCTCAGTATGAGATATGTATAAAAATGATCTTTTTATACTCATCATCATCATTTTCGTCTGTGATATATTTTTATATTATAGATATACATTGATTGTATCTGTGCAGTTGAGGCGACGCCGCAGGATCCTCCGATCACCATAGATCCGGCAATGATTGGCGTTCTTGTTGGCATGGCTCTTATGTTCATCATCATTTGCGTTGTGCTCCGTCTTTTCAGCAGGTAATCAATACTCATTATTATTATTTATCTAAAAAAAATAATTATTTTTATATGATAAAGATAGAAGAAGATTAGAAGAAAAAATTTTTTTTAATTCAAAATTTGTTGATTAACAATATTTTGTTAAATGTCTTTATTCCTTGAGATATTTCTTTCTATTTTGGAGTCAAAAAATTTTTGTAATCCAATTTCTAAATTTGTTCCCACATTGTTACTGTTATTGAGAGTCCAAAAAAGTGATATCTAGAGATTTGACAGGGTGGATAAATTCCACAAATATTCTCTGATAAGGATGAAGTAATCCTGTTGCTAAGGGAGAAATGCTGATTTGAACTGAAAAGGCTATTTAGAAATATTGAAATTTTACAGATCGTCATGAATTTGGTTACGAAAATTTCCAATGGAGGTAAAGGAATAGAAATTGCATTACATATTTTGATTATAAAAGGGAGGTATTTTGTAGAAAAGGAATTGCTTCAAAAAAGAGATTAAGAATCAATAATTATGACACTTACACAAAATAAAGAAACAGAATTAAAAAATAAAAAATGTTTTAGGCTTAAATTAGTTTATCCATCAATCTGTGGCCTTCTTTAGGTGCAAGTAATACTTATACAAATTATAAAGACCCTTAAAATGAAATTATTTTATTATAATTAAATGCTCTCCAGGCTGACGATATGGGATATTTATTTGAGACAGAGAAAGTTTTCTCGTTCTCTGAGCAGATCACATGCTCTGTTTATAGCTAATATTTATATTATTATCTTTGCCAGCCAGCTCTTAAAATGGCTTGAAACTTCAGCTTGGTAGGCATTGTAATAAAATGAATTTGGTAGCAGTCTTGATTGATTTCATTGAAACTCGATGTAATTTTCTTTGTGATTTGTATTTAAATTTAAATTATATATAAATAAGGGTGGCCGAATTTTTTTATACAATACATTAAATCGAAAACATTTATTTATTAATAGTAATAAATGTGAAAATTTCAAGCCAAAATAAAGGTTTTCTATTAAAAATATTTTTTTACCATTAAAAAAATAGAACTTTTGCTATTGTTACCTTCAGGAGCATCTCTGATATTACCCTCTTAAAATTCCTCTAAAGAAACCAATCATCACATGGATGTAGATGTTGTTTCTGGAAAATATGAATAAGTGATGTTTGGTCTGGTCCAAAAATATTCTTATAGATATGTTTAGACTTTGTTCGGTTCCTAAACAAACTAGAAATTTATCATTGCGGTTAGTTAAAGTGCCCTAAAAATATTTTTTTTTTTTACTATAATAAAATTTCTCTCTCTTAACTCCATTTAGAGAGATGGTTTGATCTCCCTAACTTATTTGACTAATCTTGAAATTTTGTTCTAATTAATGGCCAATTTCAGAAATATATCATTTAAGGACTATATCTTAGAAAAATTACTGACTTCTCAAACCCGTTTAGTATGTTGGTTGACTTTTTTCTTTTTTATTCAATGATTGTTGTCTTGTCTTCTAATCTATTACTTTTTTTTTGTTTTTAAATATTTATTTAGTTATTAAATAAATTCTATTAAAATTTGAAAATGTCAATTATAAATAGATATCTATTTTTATAAAAATATTGAAAAAATTACAAATTTATTACCTACCTTTTGAAGAGAAATCCGCAAAGTATCAGGGGTATTTATCATTTTTATAGCAAAATAATTTATCATACGACAATGAAATTGAAAAAACATTAAAACTATATACATTGATGAAAAGGTGAAAAAAATTTGCAAATCCCCCATGATTTTCGAGTTCTCACGGCGGCCATCGTTGATGACGCAACATGGTGTGGGCGTGGGTTTCAAGGGGAAGGGAAAAAATGGCGAGCCATATTCAAAAATAAGCCAAATAGCTTCAATATTTTTACTTTCTTCTATCATTAATAATATAATGAAAGTATTTTATTTGTAAAAAAAATTACAAATTATGTTTTTGATCAGCCTTCCTATAATAAAAAAATTTAATAATAATGTTAGTCTGTTCAAAAATATTTGACACTCAAATATATATGCTTATTATATGATTTAGAATTTTTTTTTGTAAAATTGGCCTAAACTAAACTGTGAAAATCAGGACTGTCCCCTAAAAGAACCTTTAATTAAGGATGTGAATCAACACATCCACTGGAAGAGGGAGTCCAAAGGGTACTGGCATTCCACTATATTAAGTAGAAAACAATTTAGAAATTCAATGTATCCAAGACCGAAGTAATATTTGTATTAAAAATTGTACTTGTTCAATTCAGCTCCCTCTTTCAAATTACAAACAGGGAAGTCCAAAAGGAAGGATAAGTGGGCTAAATTAAATTCAGCTTCGGGTCCTCGCTGTAAATACATACCTTTATTGTGCAAGAGTGAAAAAAATTAAATAGAATGTTGTATTTTATTGAATGTTTATAATACATGTTTTGGTATGAATGTTTGTTTTTTCCAGGGCTCGTTGGCGTGAGAACAGGACTATCTTCAACACTCCGAATCCTAGGCTGATGAACGTGTCGTTGCTGAGAGATAGTAAGTTACTGCACAGCGGTGAGGGACGTAGGGGGTCGCGGGGTTCGATGCGAGTTCCATCTCGACAACCCAGTATGGCATCCCTGCGACCCCAGTCCCCCACTCAAGGTAATTTGACAAAGGCTTAGAGCCACTTTTCAAGTTGGCACTATCATAGCACATCCATTTCATTCTCACAGTATGTGAGTTCTCTTTTGTAATTAGGGTTGACACTAACTTGATTTTTTTCATTTAACCGGTTATTCCCTATTCATTTTGTGATTTACAATAATTTAATAAGTAGAGCATGTGTTCTTAACCTGGGGTCAGTGAAACAATTTCTGGAGGATTAGCTTAGTTGAAAAACTACTCAATATATTCATTATAAAAAAAAATTTTTATTTAAAAAAAAGGCAAAAATAATTATTAATTTTTTACACACCTTAGTTGCTCATAGCTAATTACTATTATCTTTTTTTAATTTTGAAGAAAATTACTCAGATTTCTTTTTTCACTGGCTCCATGTCCATATAATTTTTTTCTAATTTCTTTCTCCATCTGTGAAATTTAGTTTTAAGAAATGGGATTAAACGTGTCTCTAATAGATGAGATGCAAGTTTTCTTTTCCTTAAAAAAGGGGAGTTATTAAAGCAATTATAACCGGTTATTTGATAATTTTTCGTGTTTTAAATGGTTAATTTTTAGATATTTGTTCCAAGAGCAATTTCCAACTGTTCGAAAACATTCGGAGGCATACATAGTCAAATTTTGAGCATTAATGTCCTATTCATGCCTTTGACAGTTTCAAACGTTTGGAAATTGTTACTATTATTTGTTAGTCTCAGCCCTAATTTCGTTTTATTTAGTTATCATTAGTAGAGAGAAATTGATGTACACCGTATATTATACATCCCACGGCTCATTTAGGTGTTGAAATGACTTGATGTTAAAGCTGTAGCTGTGGTAGGATCTTGTAAGCTTATTAGTAGTGAATTGAAGGTAAATAACTCCGAATAGTGTGCACTGATTCCTTTCCCTTCTCCTTGTTGGCTGTCGTCGTCGTCGTCCGTTTCCCAAAGCACCACTGTCCGCACCACAAAAGTATGAGTCAAATCATTTGAACAAATACGTTATATCGACGTCCCGTCGTCTCTTTTTCTTTCCTCGCTCTCTGACAGGTGATGACTCCCACTAAATAATACACAACTCCTCCGATGTGACCCCAGCTGGCGGGCCGACGTCGGGCCCCGGGGGCGCCGGTGCATCCCGTCGTGGCAGTCGGGCGAGCAACGCATCCGGCACGTCTACTCGATCAGCTAAATCACCGACGAAACCAACCTCACCGGCAGAACAGAACAACTCAGCCTGCGAGAGCATCACCATCGAGGTGCCACACCCGGACAAGGCGTAGGCGACGAGCTCCCTGCCTGAGGTGGTTGCTTAAGCGACCTCGTCGACGACACTCTCACCCTCTTCTTTTCTTTTCTTTCTTCACCAAAGCACTATTAGGAATAATGTCGCTTTTTTTAGGCGAGCCGCTTATGCGACCCCGTTTCTTTTTTAATGCACATCTTCTAAACGGGCGTCCTTAATCTAAATAAATTCTCTTAGGGACCATGATAAAAAAAATTCCTCTTAAAAGCCTGCGCCGAGTCAGATGATTACAAATGGAAACAAAATTTAAGGGATGTCCATTTGGAGGAACCGTGCTTTTTTGGGTCGAAATAAAAAAAGAGGGAGATTATATATGAAATGGGCAACATCGAACAAAAATAAATAAAAAAACAATTAAACTAACGCCACCCGGGTTTCAACAACAATTTGATTTTGTTGAATTTAGAAATAAAAAAAATAAAATTTAAATTTAAAAATGTAGTTAATCTTTAAACGCTTATTATATATAATTCAAATTATTAAAAAAATAGAATTTATTGATAAATTTAATCAATCGCTTTTATTTTTAGAAACTTATCATGCATGCATAAATAGGGAAAAAACGAAAAAAAATTTTAGTCAAATAGCACTAGGAAAAAATTTAGCATCTTTTTGACCGGGTCGCCTTAAGGCCCTCATCTTTCTCTCTCTCTCTGTATAATCTAATCTCTAAACGGCGCACTATGTAGGACGAATGCAGTCCGGGGGTGGCAAAGGGGAAGGCCACCCCTGAACGCATCGCCCCTTTAGACTTTAGGGGACGAGCTCCTATTTACTAAATAATTATATATAAATATATATATATATATACATAATAATGATATAAAATATATATTCTTTATACCTCCTATTCTCTGCTCAAACTCTACGCCAAGCTAACCTGTGAATAAATTTATAAAGTAATATTAGTATTTTTAATTACTTTTTAGAAGTGAATTAGTAATTTCACCCTGATATATATACATATATATATATACCACTTTTCTAAGCTTCAAGACTTTAACAAAAAAAAAGACTAAATTCTAAAACAATCACTGAGAGAGGTTTTCGGCGTCGCTTCGGGGAAGTGCGACGGCAAAAATCACTCTAAAAAACCAAAAAATGGAAAATAAAAAAAATAAACACAAATTTTAATATAAAACTTTTTTTGATATTAAAAAAAAACTCTTTGCCCTTAAATCTTAGCTAATTGTTTTTTCTATAAGAACTTGACGTGTTATTTTCTACTATCTAGCATATAGATAAAATTTAGGAATTTTAGGGATTGCAAATGTCCAAAAATGAAATAAAAGCAGAGTATTGTCATTTTTAGCAATTTTCTTAAAAATAAGCATATATTTCAATTATAATATTATACAAGGACTTCTTTAAATTATATATATACAAACAAATATATATATATATATATAAACTGTGTAATGACTTTCTTACAGTTGACTTGTGTATTTCACTCTGTTTCTTTTAATAAAATTATAAATTAACATTGAATTTTAGAGTGTGTTCATCTAGATTTCTTTTTATATCTCTTTTAAAGGAATTCTTTTCAATCCAGTTATTTTAATTTAGTAAATTCTTTTTCATTTAAGCTCGGATCATCTTGAAAGATTTACTCCATTGCCCTTTTTTACATTAAGCTTCCTGGAAATGTAGATAGAGATTAATAAGGAAATTTTTTTTTATCAATTATTTTTTACTAAACTTTAGATATATCTGTTACCGTTAAAGTCAGAATTAATATTGCCTGGACATTCGCCAAAAGTTATTCTTTTCTTTAACTAGTTAATATCAACATTAATTGACCGTTAACTATTTAAAAAACTGCATATTTATTTTTTTTAATTTTAATAAATTAACAATATCTGGCAATAATTATTTTATCATAAGATAAATATAAAGTACAAATCTGAGGAAAAATCACCAAAAATGGAGAAAATTTCCAATTATATTTAAAACAACTTGTCGGGTTCATCTTGGTTCAATTCAGTATGGTTCAGTTTGGTATTTTCTAAGAATAATAGTAATAATAGTCCTCACAATTTTGAAGTCCCTGTCTTTTAGAGCAGAGGTAAAGCTTCATGTTCTAACGATTAGTAGTTTGTTTCACGTCTTTATTTATATTATATTCACTACTAATTAGTTTAAACAAAAATGGACGGAGTTTAAATGGACGTAGGTGTCGAAAGAGTTAAAATAAAAACATTTTTTATATTTTGCAATTTACCGATAAATAACAAAAGATGGACTTTCATTCATTCGATCAAGAAAAAGGATGAAACTTTGTTCCTGTAAAATTTTTGATTTTAGAGCAATAAGAAAAAAGGAATGAGAAAATATTAGATTATTATAAGTGAAAACAAAATAAATACATCAAATAGAAGCAATGAGAAGAGCAGGCAGATTTTCAAGATTAAAGGTAAGTTAATAGTAATTTTAAAAATCTTAATGTTTTAATTATAACAAAATATAGGGATTAAAATAAAATATAAGAATAAGGCAATGAAATTAGGACCAGTAAAAAAAACATCAATAAATTAAAACAAATTATATAGGCTAATTCATATAAGAAAATTGATTAACTTGAAGAATAGACAATACAAAATAGTCTTGCCAGTAACTTAACAATGGCCGATCTTTAGTTAGATTAAATATTAAATGAAATGGGCAAGGAGTGTATCGACCATCCGAAACAAAAATATTTATTACTTTAGGGTGAAAATTACTCTTTATGTATTGGTATTTTCTTTGATTGATTCTTACATATTGTAGAATAAAGAGTTGGGATTTGGATTTAAGAGAAGAAAACACAAGATAATGCAGGGAATTTTAATAGCCTTTACCAAACACATTTGCATTAGGAAGTTTAAGTATTGGATAACACTATTTATTGGAACTATAATAACAATAATAATAATAATAGTAATAGCTTTAGTCATATCATTTATGAATTAAATAATCATTATAATGAAATTTCTTATTTTGTATATTGTTATATAGATG
>JAAAKE020080234.1:0-24391 GCA_010014785.2 Anisolabis maritima | reverse complement strand
ATGTTAATAATTCAAATGGAAAATTTAATCTCATTCTCGGATAAACCACAAGGTCAGAAAAATATTGACCAGTTTTTGTTATATCCTAAAGGCAGAACTGTGACGAGAAAAAAAAGAAAATATGAACTTTTTGAAATTTCATTTTTTTTAATAAACATATTATTTACCCTGAAGGAGTCAGTAAGGTGTCGCTGATCTGTACAGGCTATCAATGTTCAGATCCCGGAGGGATTTTTTCATTAAATAAGAATATTAAATATAAACAAATCCTTAAATGTGCCCTGGATTGTAACATGGTATCGTATTATAATAGAGCCCTCAGGCAAAGAGAAGAAATTGCTGTGTCACCTCGTTCTCTGGAGAGGCCGTTAAGCATGATTTTCTCTCAATGATGCATTCTTCACCAGTCGGCGTTGAGAGAGCCCCTCTTCAAACTAGGACATTCGACCTAGAATAGGTTGGATTAAAGAAGGAAATAGAAATAGTAGTTATCTAGATAGAAATAATTATAGGAGCCTAAAATGTCTTAAATGAAAAAAAAGCTAGGTAGAATACATAATGAAAATAAAACAACAACGGGGTACCAATAACCCAAATGTCATGAAATTATTTGTCTATCTTCCAATTTCATATTGTGGATTTAATCGATTTGACAAGTGACCGGCTCCTTCTATTTATTCAAATAATGAGAGTTTTTTATTTAGTTAGAATTTGCCATACTAGTGACTTCATTTTCTTTCACACATTCTATAGGCAGCTACCTATCTCACCCTGAAGTTCTATTTACAAATTTTTTAAAACTATTTTTACAAATTTAGAAATTTTTTAAAACTATTTTATATGAATTGATATCCAATTGACTTAAATAATTTTCAGCGGACTGCCTGGGATCCGAACGCATATCCCTTTTAGTTATCAATAGCGACAATGTCAATTCTCTAACTCCTCCGCTACGGGGGGTAAATTGAAATTAAAATGGATAATTAACCATGAATTCAAACATCAATCATTAGTGCATAGGTGTTTCTTCATCAAGATGTCTCCTCTTCTCATAAAATATATCTTACTTTAGTTTCTATAATTTAAGATTTTTTTATTATTATTCTTATTATTAAAAATTCAAATGTTTAAACTTGAAAGTGGAATTTTTTTACACTTGAAGCTTATATTAAAATATTCTTAATTATTTCTGTTATTTAAATGTTAAAAAAAAAAAAAAACAAATAGTATTTAATTTTTCTTCGAGATAAGCTCTCATTTCTTTAATTTTCTTTTAATAATGCTTGAGCAAAGATAAACGAGCGAAGCGTGGTTCATTGCACGTTTTAGAACGTTCGTTAATCGCCCCTCCCTTTCTCTTCCTCTTTCTCCCCTCTGAGGGCTGTTGCGAGTTATGCCCCGGAGCAATTTGCGCCCACCCAATTCAGCTACCCTTTTTTATTTTTTATTTTTTTTTTTTTTTTTTTGCCAAGTGAATAAAACACTTTGTTCTCGACTTTGGACATGGTCACGGGCTGTCTTGTAAATATTACATCAACGCCAAAGCCAAAAAAAAAAGAGGAACGGACGTCACAACTATCACCCCCACCTTTTTTTTTTGGGAGTATTTATTTAAAGCATAGGTGGCCAGGAAAAAAATTGAAAAAAAGAGAGACAAAGAATATATCTCAAAGGAAAATGAAGCAAGCAAAAGAGAAAAAGAGAAAGAGAGTAACGCAATTTGCGTCCATTTAGCGCGCCCCGCGACGCGACTTTCATGCAAATCGGGCAAAAAGGGCGAATAAATGGCGCCGGCACCAGAGGGAAAAATTATATATTTAGCCCTAGATAAAGAAAAAGGAGATTAAGAAAGAAGCGTCTTGAAAAATTCCTCCACTATAATTAATTATTTTATTTTTATAACTTAATTAAATAAAGGAAGAAAAATAATCTGATGTAACCACCAAATGTTGTTATACATTAATTAAAATTTATTATGCTCGTTTGTTTTCAAGGCGAGTTTAAAATGTTTACAATATAATTTATTCGCTAATTGATTTTTTAAACAAGAAAGCTTTATTGCTCAGTTATTTAGAGGTCTATTTTTAACTTTTTTACAATGTTTAACTCTTCGACGATGTATTATTAATGGTGACTCACAATAATGAATAGGTGGTTGGTGATCGTGAATTACACGATGTAAAATCAGCACTAATTTTGCTCTTTTTACCAGATTTCTCATTCCAGTTGTCAGGCTAGGTACAAGCCGGTTTGTTCTTTCTCTCAGGTGATGACTTTACAATACCGGCCAAGAGATAATTGATGATTAGTGATATATTCTTATTTAATAAAGAAATAATAAATATAATATATAATAAATATAATGCTTTCATAATAAATTTTCATTAATGTTAAGAAATTGTCATTTTGGTTTTTGAAGCTAATCCACTGATCCTTTTCATCACTTAGGCTATTTAGACTCCGTCGATATTTATTTAAATTAATTGTAAGCCAATATAATTTAAATAGAATTTATTATCATCACTGACCCTTAGATCATAAAACAAGGCCTCTTTCTCTCCTCCAATCACATTCTTTTTTTCTTTTTTTTTTAAGTCTTTTCGACATCTGAGGTCATATACAGATACATAATATATTCAGTACGATACTTGTAATCCAGTCAAATTTATTTACACCAATTGGTATCCAATTGATTTAAATAAATATTCTTGGGATCTGAACCTACACCCCTTGGCTTTTAAGGTTATCAATGTCGACAATGGCAGTATTTTTAACCTCTCACCAACGGGGAGGGAGGGGGAATCAAAATCAATAAAACATTCAAAAATAGGGGCAATAATAATGTTATATAGAATAAAATTAATAAATATAAATATAGATGGAATTTTTCATTAAATAAAAATTTTAATGAAATAACATTCTTAATTTTGAAACTTGTCTTTAAATTACCACCACATCACATTAAGCAATCTACGAGGAGCGGGAGAGAGTTTCTGTAATGTTCCAATCTTCCTTTTAATTATTGCGAAAAAATATACTAGCGCTAGAGGAGAATCTTAGCATAGATTACATATAGCAACATATCATAGATGAAATTTAGATCCGGTTAGATTAGTTACTATTTACAAATAAAGTATACGGGTTGAGGAGTTAGAAATAATAAATAAAGTAACTTCACACACTTCCTTTAGACTGGTGGCTTCGGCCAGAGATTGGTTTGAGGAATGTATCTTCGAGTACAAATAAACGAGTGGGTGGTCTTACAGTCCAATGAATTTAAATAAAAAATGAAAAAAATTTTTAAAATTTTTTTTATTACAGGAAAAGAGAATTTTAATTTTAATTTAAATTCGAGATGAACGATGATTTCCTTATAAAAATTTTTCGTTCATAATAAATAACAGAATCTCATTTTCAGTCCAAGATAATGCCATCAATCACCAATCGATTTCTTCTTCTTTTCTGCTCTCTCTCCCTCTCTATAAGATGAATTTTATCCTTGCATCAAGAAAATTAGATTTAACCCTGACTGCCAATGAGGGATCTGGGTCACATGGCCTGGCACATGTTGCGTACTTCTAATTAAGCACCAGATGGAATTTTATTGCTGCTAAATTAAAATTTCCGAAAATAATAAATTTAATTAAGAGATATTTTTCGTAATATATTAAACATATAAACGTGTTGGCTTCACCACTACAAATCATATTAGTAATAGAAATATTTCCAGGTTGTGAATGAGTTTTTACTAATAAATTAGAATATATCCTTAGTATTCCGTAATAATGAGTGTTCTCATCAAATCCACTGAAGTTCACTCCAGAGTTAATGGATAAACATAATCAATAATAGGGTTTACACTCAAATTGTGATAATAAATAATTTTGTTTTATTTAATAGTAACTAATATCCGCACAATATTTCTAAATTTTTTCCAATAACAGGAACAAATAACAATCACTTTACTTTGTTTTTTAATTCATATGTCATTTAAGAAAATCATATTGAAGAACGAGCGACAATTACTATCTTATGGTTTATTGTACGGCGTAGAAAAGGACGAAAATAAATATTCCTCAAAAAGGACAGCTTCTCTAGCAGAGATTGCAGAGAAACTAATTTATAGCTTACATATAATATAAAATAAAAATCAATTGTTTTAAAAGTTTAATCATTCATAAAATTTTCTCCTTTTTCCTTTTAACGATGTCACTGATATACATCTCTACTTATATTTTTATAAAAAAAAAATACAAATTAATATTTTCTTTTTTGTTTCAGGTAAGGATGGGTGGTGACTTCTTAACATTTTATTTTGAAGATTCTATATATAAAAAGGTTTGTACATGTAAATTATTTATTTATTTTTTTTCATTTATCCTTTCAATTAAAAATTAAAAAAAAACTTTTATTCTTTCTGATTATTTCTTAATTATTTGTTTTGAATCTCTTTGTTTTAATTAAACATTAAGTATATTTAATAAACGAGAGAGTTGTAAGTTGGACAAAAAAAAAATAATCTGAGTTTGTTTTTGAAGCGTTTATTTATTATATAATGTTATTAAATATTCACAGAATAATAAATCAAGCTGATTTCGTTTGCTTGAAACTTTTCCTTTCAATTATCCGACCCCCCCCCCCTTCCACTTGATATATTAAACACCCTTTTGGCAATTCCTGAATATATTAAATATTAGGGGTTTTTTTGTTGCTATCTTTTGTCTCGTTAATTCACAACTAGTTTTCTCCATTTTTTTTTTGTTCCTCGCTTAAAGGATAATTTTTTGAGAAGGAAATCTCTCTTCAGCTCGTGCCCTTTGACCGACCCTCTTAACCAACACACCGATCTCGTTTTTTTCTTTGAATAAACCTTAAGAAATTCACCTCATCCAAAATTCATGATGCGTCCTTTTCGTCGAATCCATCACAAATAAATCAATGATATCATTTTATTTAATAGTCCTGTCCTTTATTCAAATGAATCGCCTCAAGAAGACTTAAATACAAAACCAACGAACATTTTAATTGCATTTTAATCGTAAAATAGTTTGAATTCCACTGCACAAGAATTCAACAAGATTTAACTATAAAATAATTCATTAACCTCCAGGGTTTTATTATCAAGACATAAATATTTGTACATTTATTCATTTTGTTTTAATTAAGAATTATATTTAGATTGCAATGTTGCTTTTGTTTTAGTAATGGCAAGCAATTATTTATACGTCATGAGAACTTAAAAATCATTCAGGTAATTCAAAAACTCATTAAACTGGAAAATTGATTAATTTAAGCATTCGAGCAAACAAAATAAATTTGTTAAACAAAATTACGTTGAGGACAAAGAAAAATAATGATTTTATTAAAAATTTATTGTGGTCTAATTTTTCTAAAGAGGTTCTCAGAATGGACAACCAAACTGCGAAAAATATTTATTTAATTTCCACCTTTAGTGTACCACACATCCAATTTTTAAATGTGTTTAATCTATTGTTTAAAAAAAAAGTGTGGAAATTTTTAAATACTACTACTACTACTCAAAACACAAAAATTTCCTTAAAAACAATAAAGTCATTTCATATTTAAAAGCCTTTGGTAGGTATTTCTTTCACTGTACATATATTTTTCTTAATCAGAGGCTTAGAGAGAAATATCAAGCTTTAACAGAGGTGGCGTACGTGCACGTGCTCGAGCTGGCACGTATGGCACGCCAAAGCTTAAAAAGAAGTAAGATAAAATTCGTAAAGTAAAGTGACCGATAAGAGAGAGAAAAAAAAGTGTAAAATGATGGTATGCCAACAAATATTCTAATATAATTTGTAAATTTTTGACACATAATTGTAAAAAGGTTCGCCATTCTTGATTTATATAAACTATTGTATAATAATTCAATATTCAGGCTATGATTTTCATTTTTCCTTTCATCTTCTCATGAGGGCTCGGTCGCATCTATAATATGAAGTAGAATTATTCGCCAGATTTGTTTTATGCAATGGATTTGTATAAAATGGGCGAAATAATTCAACTCTTTTGATAGGGTCATTGGTTGGTGAGGGAAGTAGAGAGGTAGAGCCTTTCAAATAGAAGCACAGGGAATGGTATTTATATCTATATATATATACCAGTCCTTACCCATATCCAAAATCCTGACCATAGATCTATAATATCTGGAATTGAAAAAGCCTACCATTAAAAACCATATTCTTTTATATCTATTATTTGAGATTAATTAAAAGAAAACAGTAAAAGATTCCACTCTTAAATTCTTAAACTACTTAGGAAATTCTTCGAATTTTATTATTAGAAGTTTTCTTATGTTAACCATTTCGAAATAAATAAAATAGTTTTTTAAGCAATTTGTTATGTTTGTTTTTCAATAAAACTTTGTATTAAGATTTATATCTTGCTGGGTTTAAGTCGAATGTCTTTGTAGTAAGGGACTTCTTCCACTTGTATTTATATCATATATCGGAAACATTTAGACATTATAATTTCATAAAAATATAATTATCAGAGTTTCCTATTAATATTAATTTCTCTTTGATTAGGTTATTTTCTATTTTTTTAAGGGATAATTAACCTTGTCTCTTGGTGCAAAGGTGGAGGTCTTGCTTCAAAGGTCATTAGTTCGCCCTGAGAGATAAAAATTTATTTATCTTGTATTGTCTATCATTTAATATAAATAAGGACGGGGGTCTAAATAGCCTCAGATGCCGAAAAAGACTTAAAAAGAAGACATGATTAATACATTTTTAAATCTGCTTAGGCATTGCTACATCAAATTAAACTATTAATTTGATTCGCAAAAATCATAAACTTCTTAATTAATATAAGAGAAAAAAAAGGACGACTGTCAAATTGACTTCAATTTCACTTCAAATCCCTCAAGTCCTTTATTTCTTTGATATTCTCTACAACGGTCCTAATGATATATTCTAGTTGTTAATTATAATCACAAATAAATAATTTTATTTTTTTTATGATTTTATTGTACATTTAGACTCCGACCATATTTATTTAAAGTAATTGATAGTAAGTATAATATTAATAAATTGGGAGAGAAACAGTGAACTCTTAGCTTATTTACTTTTTTTAAAAATATATTTAGATTTTTTTCGGCGGCCGTGGCTATACTTAACAAATAAACATATTTATATTGTTAAAAATTGGACATTAGCATCCTTGTTCCTTGGGCCACCGACCCACCGAAGCTGTGATTGGCCTTGCTTGACTTCAATATTATTGGTAGCTGTTTCTCTTCGCTGAGGCCAGGGCCGCTGGTCTTAGATTAATAGATTATATTTTTCTTAAATAGCAATTAAATCAATATTAAATTTTGAAAGATTTTAAATTTTAAAGATGGAATTCATTAAAAAAAAATCTTGAAGTCTAAAACATTTTATATTTGAATTATTTCATCGGTTTTTGTTTTTATTCGCCTTCGGGCGTAATGTTTGTGAAATACAAAACATTATTTTACTAACTAACACTTTTTTATTTTTAATCACAGAGCACGAATTTCATATGTATGTATAATGATGGGTGCAGATTGTATTGATAGGAATCGTTTGTGATTTCATTTAATATAAAAATTGCGCGTAATATTGCAATATTATTTTATCTCTTGTTTTCTTTTCAAAAAAATAAAATAATTTTTTTTTTGTCTTTTTCCGCATCTGAGGCCATTTAGACTCTGTCTTTATTTATTTAAATTAATTGGTAGCCAATATAATTTAAATAAATTTTTGTCGCTCAGGACGGGAAGCGAACCAGAGACCTTTGGTACGTGAAGCCAGAGGGGCTCCAAGGGACAGAGCTAAAAAAAAATAATAATAAAAATTAATAAATTAATAATGACATTTTTGAATAGGAAAATTGAGAAAGATTTTTATCCGATTGGCTTGAGATCCGAAACCACATCCTTTGATACTTACGGTTGACACAATGTCAACACCTTTAACCTCTCGACGATGAAGTGTTAATTAAGACAAATTATCTTGCCAGATTCCAACGCTTTAATTAATAAAATATTCTTTATACTCAGGGTTATAGCCCAAGGCATGAAGGAGAAAAGGATTTCCTCAGACCCAGTTAATAAATTTGGTTTTGTTTGCAAAATTTGGACTAATTTTTAAAAAGCTCAAAATTTTGACATTTATCATTCTAGATTAATTTTTTCCCACAAAATTGAGTATTTTAATAATAACAAAGAAACATTAGATGCCTCTCCCAGCTACTACCTTACTAATAGAAATTTAAAGTAGAAATATTTTAGAACAAAAGTTAGTCAATAGAACTCAAGCTATCCATGCATCTCTCCTTCACTGTACACCTAATTATTTGCATTTTATAATAAATAAGAATATACTAAGAATAAAGGGAAGCGTTTTTCTTTAAAATAATTTGACATATCTCCCCATTCTACAAAGCCGCAGACCTTTATTAACCGGGAGGAGTTGTGATTAGTTGAGGACTTGGTTGAAAACTTTTTGGCATCTCTGTTCTAGACTTTGGATTGGGTTTTAGACCTCTTAATCTGTCGAATATAATTTGATTGACTTAAGATATTTTTCATCAACTTAATAAAAAAATGTAGCTTAAGTGATATGTTGATATGATCATTAAAATAATTTACTAAACCAGAGATAGCAGAAAACTTTTTTTTTAGTTCTATTTAGATATATAAAAATCCATTTGATATATGATTTTTTTTTTTTTTTTTTTGTTTTTGTACATGTATAAATAAAAAATCCCATCTCTACCTTTTACTATTAATAATTAAATTACTTCTGGTAAGTGACTAGAATAATCATAAAAAGTTTGTCTTTTTTGAATTTTTATTTAAATACACCAGTGAAAATTTTCACATTTCACTATTTTATATTACCTCTATTCATGACATTGCTAGTATAAAGAAAAGCGTTATTATTTATTTTTTTTTATCTCTTTTAAAATAAAAAGAAATATAAAATACCTCTGACATATTTCTTTATTAAATATTTATTAGTTTGTTTTCTTTATAGTAGGTGTATTATTATGAAAAGCTTGTAGAAATAATTTCTCTCGTAAACAAATAAATTATCAAAAGAACTTATTTTATTTATTATTTATTATTATTATTTTTTTAATTTCATTTTCATTTTAAATTATTTTTAGATGCTAAGGGCATTATGACCAATATATACAATTATATTATAATTATTAAAGAAAATATTCTGTATCGAAGCATTCCGTTGTTGAGTGCCCGCCGGAAGACAGCCTTGACCCTCGGGGGCCACCCATCCGAGAATCAGCCCTGCTTGGTCTTGCTTATCAACAAACAACTTGCTCTTCTCTCCGACCAAACCATCCGGCAAATTATTAGATAGCAAGAATTCATTAATCACTTTTGAATATTAAAAAAAAAAAAAAAAAAAAAACTTTTAAACATCAATGAGTATATAAATATTACAAAAACAGTTATCCGTCTATATTTATTTGAATTAATTGATTAGTATTTTATCTCTCAGAGAGAACCGTTATTGCATGGATCATGAAACAAGAGCCTTGACTCCATTCCAAGGGACCGTATAATTTAATAAAATAGTATCTTGAAGGAATTCATATATTGGTAATTCTGTAATTTGTCTGAGAGAGAATGTCCAATAAAATGGATTAAAACCTTGTTTGAAGAAGGTCATTCAAGCTTAAATAATTTGAAGATGCATCAAACTGGAAAACGTGACGTCAGAGAGTTTGATCTCTATATATTACTGTTGACTTTTTAGTTCTGAATAATTGAACATTTTGAGAGAGAATTTCTCTCAAAATAAAATAATTTAAATTTAAATTAACCTATCATTATTTTTTACTTTTTTATATAACAATAGTAAGGGGAAAGTATTGATGATGAAAAATGTAACTCCTATTTTATTTTTACTCCTCAAGTGAAAAGGATCCCAAAAATGCAAAAATCTTAATGGGTGAAGTTGATTAGCCGATATCTCTGGTTCCATTCATCGAAGAAGGATGAAACTTTACATATATATAGTCCTGGGAGGGTTTAAGAACCTCTTAAAATTTGGAGTGAATCGATCCACAGGGGGCTTAACAAATGTTAATAACTAATCGAAGACCAATGCCTTTCTCAAACCACTCAAGTGATTTAGAAACAAAAATTTTTTATAATATATGGGAATATTCATATTTTAAATATCTCACTTACTGTGAAGAAGGAGACTTTGGATCTTCGAAACGTCGGCTAGTTGGAGTTTTAATAAAGGCCTGATAATTTTCTCCATGATAAATTTATTTTCATTTACATCAATCATCGCCAGGCCTTCCCAGATTTAAATTAGGGTTAATAATTAAGACGCTTGTCACCTTTGGATATTTCATAACAATCTGTTGAGTGGAAAGGAATTGGGAAATGGAAAAAAATGGCTATAAGATAACAAACATTCACCATCACAAAAAAAAGAGCTAAAATTTTAAGGTTTTCAACTTTGTTGTCTATTTTAAAAATTAATTTAATAAATATTAGGCCTCTTTATGATTGATTTTTCTCTCGAAAAGAACTGAAAAGTTTTTTAATTTTTGTTCTTATAACAAAGAATGTACGATATATTAAATTCTAGAGAAAAAAGAAGAGTATTGTCAAAGAGATCACTCTTGTTCAACCATGTAGAAAATATTTAACTTACATTTATTGTCAAGATTTTGAGAAAGGAAAATAAAAGTTATTTTTAATTTTTAGATCGGAGGAAATAAAAACAAATAAAAAAAAAGAGGAGATAATAACTCTTAACTATAAATTTATTAGAAATACGCTTGTAATCTCGTTGTGAAAGAAAATCTATTCTATTTCTTTTTGGAATGTCCAATATATGTTCTTATTTTTTAATATTTATCGAACAAAACTATACTCTTAAAGAAAAATAATATAAAACGAAAAACACCTATAAAAATCTGTATAACTATTATATATTGTAAACGAACGCTCTGTTGCTAAGATCCTGAAAATATAAATTTTTTTCTTTTTGGTATATCTCTCATCTCCATCGCCTCTTTATGTACATAAACGATATACTGTAATATAAATCTCAATCTTTGTAAATCAAATAAAAATTATTATTATATATATTACTTGCGCTTGAAGAAAACTTAAAAAATTCGGATTCTAAAAAAAAAAATTAAATAGTGGATTTAAGGAATATTTTAAATTGCAATTTCCAAGAACTCGAATTCCCATATTTCAATATTTTATTAAAATAACTCGGTAAGTCCTGTGCCTTATGCAGAGATAGAGGTTTCGCCTCACGTACTAAAGATGTTTGCTTCCCGTCCTGAAATTTATTTATATATATTGGCTACCAATTATTATAAATAAATAAGGACGGAATTTAAATGGTCTCCGTTGCAGAAAAAGACTAGGTAAGCGCCTTGCGGATAGACAACCTTCGCACTTCCCATTTCTGCTCTCAGATAAAATTGAAATAAATTCATTGAAAAATAACAATTTCCGTTCACTTATATATCTTAACTCTCGCACAATCTTCCACTTCAAATTCTCCACTTTTTTATCAATTTGTCAAATTGTTAGCTGAGTTTTTGAGGCGGGCACTTGTTGCTGAAAAGAAAATGAACTTGATTCTCAATTCGGTGTTTTGTTTCGACTCAGGCCATCAGCCTAAGCTCTGCACTTTGCTCTAAGGGCTTTAGCGTCAATGGCACTTGAGTTGGGGCTTCTACCTTCCAGTAACATTAAAAAAAAAAAAGAAATCTTAAATAGCTTTCGATTTTCAATTTTATTTTAAACTTCTCAAACTAAAATATTTAATACTTGAAAAACTAAAAAAAATCTCAGTACATTTATTGTATATTATTACCTGAGTAATAGGTCTAGAAACTATTTAATTAAAATATTTATTAATTCATATAATATGTATTATATGATAAATCTTTAAATTAGAAATTCAGTTTAAAATTTTAATTAGAAACTTTATTGTGAAACTTTAAAATTTGACAAAAAGGGCTTCAATTGATATTTTGATATGAATTATTAAATACTTGACGAAAAATGACATCAAAATGTAATATAATATTAATTAATTTATTCAATATATATATAGATTCTATGTTTAAATTTGCAAATATATAGCAAAAATAGGAATATCGATCGTTTCCTTTGACCATTCAATGCTCTAGTTTCTTGGAGCCACCCATCCAATATCCGCTACCGCTTGGCCTTGCTTGAAAACGGAGACTGGTGGATGTTTCTCTTCGTCGTGGCCAGGGCAGTAAATAAGTTAAAAAAGATATAAATTGTATTTTAGTTGTACGTATATCTTTATTATCATGAGGAAAGAGCTTTTATATAATAATATAAATCTTATACTAAATGTATAAATGCTATTTGATAGCTACCAACTTTTTCTAATATTTCTCATTTTCTGGATGGCGACCACAAGCTACTCAAAATACTTCCTACTTTTAGTCTTTTTTCTTCAACCTCTCATCACTCACATATGACAGGACGATTTTCTTTATATTTTAAATTTTTATACTAACTTCAAAATAGGGTAAAAACAGCAATGATTCAATTTTTCAAAACTCTCTACAATATTAAAATCGCAAAAGGTTTGAGAGGCTTCTGATTGGGTAGTGAATGTCGCGACATGATGACGATGCACTCATAGCAGAGTGATATTAAGTTAACTAATAAAAAAAAGGAAAAATATATCGGGAATGTACTGGTAATCCATAATCCTGCATTAGACTAGAATTTAATAAATAAATAAATTTTGTATAATTTCTTAAAAATGTATTCCATCTTATTGCAAAATCCTCCAACTGTCTCTTCATATGTATTTCTGCCCCCAGATTTAATAAAATCCCTTCTTGACGCTTTTTCTATTTTCTTTAGCCGAGAATAATATTTGCTTGCCCCGAAGGGCGGATCAGATTTCAAGCGTGAAAAACAAACTGAGGTTCGGGTGGATGTTTGAGGAGCAAAAGGGGTTGCCCACCCAACAATCCCATGTCGATCCTCCGAACCGTTTGTCTGTCTATCGGTCGATTCATTTATTCGATACAATTCGCTTCCTCTGGCCAACTTAATAAGACTTTATCGAGGCCGGTGCGTGACTCGGCGGACATTTTATTGGCAAACGTCAGGCTTGAATTAGATTTAAAAAAAACGTGATAAAAAAAAAAAAACGTAAATGTCGACAATGTGATAAATGGATAAAAAATGTAAATGTTTTCTGATATTAGAGATGAACTCTTGATTGAATTATATTTTCAGATGAGCTTGAATTTTTTTTCATCACTTTTCTCTCTTCCCACCAAGATGAATGGTCTGTTTTTGATTACATTAAATTAATGTATGGAAGAGTTTGGTTTAAAAGTGGACTATTGGTTTTTGCTAGACATGAATGAAGGTTTTAATCTGAAGGACAAACTCGAGGGAGGGGTTCTCGGGTGCGAATTAATCACCCCCGGCAGTCCTGGTCCACGAGGTCACTGCAGCTCCACAATTAATCTTGGTTTAGAGGGTGGCAAACGTACCAGGAAAACCCACCTCCGGGAGTCGAACACCTCGCAGGCCTTAGATTGCTACTTGTCGCCTCTGAAAAAACCCACCTCCCCCAAACTCTCCTTCTTAATTCCCTCTTTTCGGTGTCAGATGTAAAGATTAATTTTGTTTGATTTCAAATATTATTACTATGGCTTCACGTAATTCATTTCTTTTTAAGATGTTTCTTCTATAAATTAAAGTTTATTTATTTAATGGTTTTTGGTTACATGGTAGATGGAATAAATATTGAAAAATTAATAAATTAACCAAAGTTAATAAATTATAGGTATCATATCTATAATTTATTATTTATTAAATTAATCGCTGGGAGATATTCACAAGTCTTCCACCAAATTGCGCCCCGCTAGAGAAATTGCGAAAGCAAGCAATCTAATTAGAGTTCATATAACCGAGTGATCCTGACACTGGGGTGTAAAATGAACCCGGGTTCGATCTCCGATTGGGTCACATTTTTTTAAAACCCTTCATCTTTTAATAATAAATTCTATTTATTATCTAGTTTAAATATTAAACTCTGAGGCCAAAAAAAAAACATTATTTTCATGATAGTATAATTGAAGCGAGCGAAGAGGCGGATCCTCCAGCAAATAGTAATTTTGACTTAAAATTTTATATTGAATAATCCCTCAAGAAATTAAACATGGTGAATACGTAGATGACATTCATGGATTGCCCGAGCTAAGAATTTTCTCTCCCAGCCCCTCATTAAGCGTAAGGCGCTTCAAATGAAGTAATGCTCCTTTTTTTTGGATTTGGAAGTATAAGAGCCAACTTTAAAAGGTTGGATTTGAACGATTGTAGATTGTAAATTTTAGGGAAGATGGTAGCAGGCGGGATGTTTCAATCACGGGAGATCATGAGGATAATGGAAGACTAGTTCTATTAACCTCGAGTTTAATGACAGGTTCATCTATAATTTAGTGAGTTAATCAATAATGAGGAAGGGAAGAAGAAATCTATTTCAATTTCCTTCCGCTAACAAACACTTGGTCTGAATAGAGTTTAAGAATTATATCTAAAAACAAATGATGAACTTCATTTGTTCAATACTACCACACCTTTCTCTAATTTAATAAAACAAAAAGAAAATAAATATAATATATTTGTTCCAAAACGAAAAACATGTCCGAAAAATTAATTATCATTCCCATGCTTTAAAAAAAACGATATAAATAAATCCACATTTCCATTATTATTTTGTCAATATTTAAAAATACAATATTAGTAGTATTAATATTTATTATTATTGGCTTCATTAGATTTATACATAGCTTAAAATGTATGTATGTTTTCATTATAGAGATATTTAAATATTAATTTTGTATGTTTTTTCACTAATAAAGTTTTTTATTGAAAAATAAATATCTTTTAACATATGTAACCATATGTAAAATTTGAATAAATTCATAATAGAGATATTTCACAAAACAGAAAAATTCAGAGTGTAATTTTGTTTGTGCATAATATAAACTAAATGATGCAGGAAGTCAATTTTATATTTAGCTTACACTATTAATTATTATCTCAGAGTAGGTGAGTATGGTGACCACGAGTTTCCCAGCTAAGATTGGTATTCCTTCTGCTTGCCTAACCCTTCCCATACCCCCTCATCAAACATCAGGCTATTTGATGTCTTGACTTGCACCTTATCTCTTTTTCATCTATTATTACTTTATTTATACCAATTACGGGAATGGGAGAAATAAAGAAAATAAGATTAATATTAAAAAATGGAGAGGGGGTGGGAAAGATGCCAAATTATACAAAAAATTATTAAAATAAAATATAAAATCGGGATTAGCCTCGATCAATCTATCTTAGAAGAAAGGCATGGGAATGAAAAACTGAAATTGCCTTCAAGGAGAGAAACATAGCTACTAATTGTAGCCTGTATGACAAAGAAGTGAACTCTTACATCTTTTTTAGTCTTTTCGGCATGTGAGGCAATTTAAACTTTAAACATTTACAATTATATATTATTTACAACACAATATTATCGAGGCATATTTATTTATATTCATTTAGTTTAAATAATATCCAACAAAATGGCCGAATATAAAAATATAATCAAGTTAGAAAAGAAATAATCTTTTGAACAAGAATTGGCGAAATATTAAATCACAAAAGTGTTGATGAAAAAATATTTAAATTTTTAAAGAAAATCAACATATCTGACTGAAGTTTGAAATATATTAGAATAAATTAGAAGGTGAAGAAAAAATAAAAGTGAAGAAAGAAAAGTGGATGATTTTTTTTTTTTTCTTTCTTTTAACTTTAAATATGAGGAGGCAGTGGCTAAGACGGATAAGCTGCGGATTACGAATCTAGAGTATGGAAATAGCTCGGGTTCGAGTCCGACCTGCCAGACTCTGCCAGAAGTCTCCCCCTGGGGTAGGAAAGTGAGAGATAATCTCATCCCCAGAAACCCAAGTGGTATCACAATGGGCCATTAGTGGCCTAAGTGAGTCTCCCCAATGGACGGCGGCTACCACCTAAACCTAACCTAACTTAATTTAATTTTAAATTATATAATTATAAACAAATTGTAAACAATGACTTGTAAGGGCATAAAAGTGTGAATGCCCTATCAAACATTAAATATTAATAAATACTTTCATCGGGCTATTTGAGATTGGGACCCATATCCCTTGACGTTAATTCTATCTTTTGAATAATGGGGCTTTAAATGTTTTACATTTTCTAAATAAAGTCATCTGTATTGATGGAGAGAGATATTTTATATATTTGATATTTGGAATTATTTTGTTTGAATGACTCTTCTCATTATCCAGGAGAGCAACCATTTTTTTAAAAATATTTTATTTTATTATTATAGTTTAACATAAAATGTTTTTTTGAAACAACATGGAAATCGAAGGGTAGAGAAAGTCATGACTTTTCTAGACACTTAACAAAAAAATTCTATAGATAATATAAAAGTTAATCACCGGAAAACTAAATGCCTGGCTGGCTGGGTGACGTTTCTTCTGCCAATATAAAACCTAACGATTGTAGCTTAGTAAATTTGCAGACCCAACTAACTATAGCAGTCTGCTAATAAAACAAACAGTCATAAAAAAAAAAATAATTGGCGCACATAGCACACACACAAGAGGTATATACACTGGAAATAATTAAAAGCTTCGTAGTGTGATGACATTTATTTCCCGTTGGCAATTTTCCTCTCCCGTTCGGAAAATGACGGAAATACGCCAAAGCCTTGACTGACGAGAGGGGAGAAACATTTTGTATCGTAGGCCCGAGTTTATAATCCCACAGGACTTGGGAAAATATTATTCGCCGTCAATGCGAAATGGTGATATAATAAAATATATGAACAATACATTGAGCCCTGGAATTGAATCTAGTCAATTTCATTGTGCAAGAATTTCAAATTGTACGCATATGTTTTATATTGCGAAGAAAATGAACGATGATATGTAGGCATATTTGCCGGAATTATTTATTTTATGTGATAAACAATAAAATATACATTTGTATATAAATTTAACAGTTGTGTTCATATTTCTCTATTTTATATATATATAGTGGCATAAATAATTCATTTTTTACATTCTCTTACCTATTTATGAAATATATAGTGAGAAAGTATTGTTATATATTATATTGAAAAGGGAAATTATCGTGAATAATGAATATTAAATTTTAAAATTTTAAAAAGTATTGGATTTTACAAGAATATATATATATAAAATTAAAATTTGAATTTCCTCCTTTCATAAATAATTAATAATAAGTTTATTTCCTAAATAAATATCAATCCTAATAGTACTTTGTCACATTATTTTAATGGAAGCATTGCCTCTCATATAACACCATTGTTTATGAAAATAGGAGTTTTAATTTTTTCAAAATTCAAAAAAATAGTTAGCCCAGTCTCACAATTTAACTTTCATTTCGATATTCAAAAAATATGAAAGCCTAAAGATGCTCACTTAGCGGCGTAGGCAAGGAAAGGATGGGGGTCTCTCCGTCAATTTGGAAAAATAAGGTCTATTTTTTCAAAAAAAAAAAAAAAAAAAAAAAAAAAATGGTTCAAAGGCCTTAAAATTCTGGCAATTGTCAAAATTTTGTTGACCTATTTGACTATGACATTTTACAATGGGAAACTTCTTACAACGAGAACAAGTTAGCAAAATTTTTGTTATTTTTATTTTATCCCATTCTCCTTAAAATGCCTTAACCTCACCTTCGGTCCCTGAATCCCTCATAAGATTTCTTTCCTAGCTTCCTTGCTTTTTAGCATATAAGGGAGGGGGAAGTCAATCCCTGCTCGGTTAATTTCTGTGAAATTCCAAGAGCGGCTGGATTATAATATTCTTGTCAACTAGAAGTCATTGCATGCTACTAGTTGAGAGCCAGTGCCCTAGGCCCAACACGTGTTTGTTTTAAATTTATATAAATATGGCTGCGAAAATTTTTTATTTTGGCCTAAATATAAACGGAAAAAACACTAGAAATTAATGGATTGAATTCAATTTACATATTAAATATTCAAGTGATAGTCACGTGGAAAAAAGATTTTTTTGTAATTTCCTATTTTATTTAAATCAATGGCAGCAAACATCCAGAGAATGAATTTGTACTTTTGATTCACTTTGAAGTCTTTTTTATTTTTGGCAAATAGTGGAGAGCCCAGGGTAGATTTAACACGGGCAAGTATGGTTTGTCTTTTTCGCCCTCATCAAAACTGGATCTGTCTATTTTCTACCTTTAATGTAGGGTTTTCTGTTTGTTTTTGACTTATAAATATTCCAGTTCCCCTTGGGAAAATAATATAAATATGCGAAGGAAAAAAAACAAAATTTTTTTTTGTGAGTTGAGAATATCAAAGAAATAGAAACAGAGCTTTTATTTAAAATGCACTAAAAAGAGAAAAATACCTTTTTATAAATGCGTCGGCTCTCAATAAATATTTAATTTAATTTCCCATTAATGATATTTTAAGTTTTAATGAGCGCCCACGCTTTCATAAAAAGCTATTTTCCTCTTTATTGACTATTAACTATTTGTCTATTTAACTATAAGCTTTTTATACTTTTTACTGGTTTTTTCAACAAAAGTAAAAATTAAAAAATTTTTCAGAGCTCCTTGAATAGGCCACGAGAGGCGTTGCAAATACTGGCAATCGGAATTTATTAATTTTTTTATTTTCCTTTAAATATGTTGTAAAGGATATTTTTCAAAATTATGAATAGAGCAATTTGTATATGGAAATTATTTCTCCAAAGTTAAAGAGATATTTTCATTTTTCAAGTTTGAACTTCAAATGAAGTACTCCTGTAAATGGATCAATTTTTGTCTTGTTTTAATATAATGTGTTATCATTGGACATTAGCCTATATTCAAATTCAGATAACTAGCTAATCAGCAAAGATTTATAAAATCGTCTAGAAGATGTTGTCCTGACCAGGAACAGATAAAGCAAGTTAAATAAAAGCGTTAAAAAAAGCGAAAATAATATGAAGTAAATAATTTAAATATTAAATGTCTGATTATTATTATGTTTGTAAAGTTTTTTATTAGTAAAAAATTTTATACAAAATTTCCACTCTTTTCTAGCCATGTTAAATTTCATATTTAAGATGAAATTGTAAATTTTAAAATAAATTCTAACAAAAACGGAACATTTTTTCTGTTTATTGTTGTTTCTAATTATACTTATCAATTAGAGTGATTGATTTTATTTGAATTTTGGCGGACCCCCATCCATCTGGCTAGTTATATATCGACCATAGGATATCAATTACCCCTCAGTGGGGGGAATGAATGAAGCCAAAGCCCTAGTCTCGCATGACGAGCCATCAGCAACTTCGACTAGGTTGGTTAAGCGCGCTCCTTTGAGGCTTGTCCCGGATCTGCTTTCGGTCAATCCATTCCAAATTATACAAACAAATAACATTAATCAATAGCCTTTGGGAATATTGACCAGTGAACATATTTATAAAGATTTTTTTAAATGATATCGAAAGTTTATGAAATAACAATAAATGCTTCTCGATATGTTTATTAACAAAAATCAAGAAAAAAACATCCCCGCCAGTAAGATATTTACAATTAAAAAAAAATAAAATTTATTAAAATAAGAAATGTGTGAAAAGAGAGAAAATCAGCTAGTAGGGTAGCCTATATTGAAATAAAACTCTCAAAATGCATTGTTGTTTATTAAAGTCGTTTATATACAATCGTATATATATTTCCTTACAATATAAACATTTCTTTTTTTTTTTAATACAATAATAAATTCAGCTCTTGCCCCTTATCGGGTACTTTCTTACTAAAACCTTATTTAATCTACAGTGGTTATTTGTTATACTTTTTTTCTTTTTATGTCTATGTTACTGCTTTTTATTTAATGTTGCCTTCAGCCCGGGGGCTATCAAAAACCTAGCTTTAATTAAATGCCATTATCAGTCATCAGTTCTGAAATGAGCACCAACAATTAAAAATACAGCAACTTTACAAAATAAATATAAATTTATAACTTACAGTGTATGCAGACTCAATGCAGACCTCATTAGATAATGAGTTCCAGAGGTATCTCTAAAAAAAAAAAAAACAAAGATATATATAAAATATAGAATGTGTACATAGTCTCTTTCCACACTTTTCTTATTTCTGGACAGTCACCTTAAAAAAAAAAAAACTAGTTAATTTTTTATGTATTTTCCCGCACATTTACGGCCATAAAGATCCATAGTTATTTAAATTGATTAATTTTAAATATATAATTTAAATCCTAGAAAAATATTTTTCAATCAAAAAGACTCAACAATTCCCTATCTATATAGATATCAGCGTGATAAATGAGTGGACTTTACACAACGTAACTATTACAAGGATTAAAAGAGTATGTTTTTTTTTTATTAATACATATATTCAAAAAAAAATTTTTTAAAGTCTTTTTCGGCATCTGAGGCCATTTAGATTTATTTAAATTAATTGATAGCCAATATAATTTAAATAAATTTTTGTCGCTCAGGACGGGAAGCGAACTACTAACCCTTGGAACATGACCTCTGCACCAAGGGACAGGGCAAAAAAAAATAAAATATAATTTTTCACAAGATTCTTTAAATGTTAATAAATTTTTATTTTTTAGCTCTGTCTTGTATAAATAGAAATATTTTACATCTATTGAAATTCATTTCAAACACAAATTAATTAAATGGAGCATGAAATCATGTTTCAATTAAATTTTCTATTTTTTTTTTTTTTTTGTGGAATATAGGAATATGTTTGTTACAAATGCAAGAGAGAGAGAGAGAATTTTGCTCGTTCTCTAGGTATAATTTTCAAAGGATCTCATTTATATTTTATTTTAAATCTACCTAAATTAACTCAAAGCTGATTTAGTTAATGCTCTCGTAAAAGTCTTTGTTCTTTAAACCATCTAACAAGTCTCTTAAAAAAAAAAAAAAAAAAAGAACAGAGAAATAAATTTTCTGTAGAAATTTTTTTTTTTTTAAATCTTGAAAACTTTAAAAGCTGTTCGATTTTTACATATGAATTCATTCTTGATTTTTCTTCAATAAAGTTTGAATCTCAAAAGACAATAAGTTGAAGTAAAGAAAAGTTTAAGTCAAAATAGAAGAGAAAGAAAAAAGAAAGAAAAACAACCAACTCCGCTATTTAGAACCAATAAATTGTTGTGTTGACATTCTTTAACATTGCTTAAGTAAAAAATAAATAAATAAAAATGGAAAGAGATTTGAAGAAAAAATACGAGGGAGAGAGGGAATCAACGGTCCTATTTGAGCTGTCCATAGTCGATAATTTAGTTTAAACTTGGTTTAGGAGAGGCTGCATCGAAATGCGATTAGTGATGAAGTTTCAGAGTGAACCCTATTTTCGCCCATCCCAGCTGACTTATGCGTTGGTTTGACCTATCAGAGGCAGAAGGTCCTCTATTCTCTTCTGATAATATAAGAGTCTACCTGCTATTTTCTTAAAATAAAAATAATAATTTAAATATGTCATTTTTAAAAAAAAATCAGAGATTATCTATTTTTTATTTAATTTAATGAAATTTTTATATTTTAAGAATTATTGTATGAAAATTTTTATTATATTCATTAATTTTAATATAAGTATAAAATAACATGAATAATTTTGTTACAAAGTGCAGGGATTATTTTGTTGAAAAAAAAAAAAATGAATGAGAAATGAATCGAATAGAGTTGCTACATTTTAAAGTCATTTTGGTGATAGTAATAATGTTGATTAAATCAAATCACCAACGTAGCGTTGATAGAATTAAGCACTGGCTGCCTCATTAACATATTTGATTCATGTATAATTACATTTAGTTAATGGAGTCTATTGATTCGCGGTATGAGGCGCCTGCGGCCCAGAGAATGCGAAAGGCACCTGCAGGTGCACCAGTTGGACACCACCTGCGAAAACCACCCAAGGCACTTTCGCCACTAAAACCAGGCACTGTATTAATATACAACAACAATTGTCATTTAATGCATACTTTGTGCAACCGCAGTACAAATTGAAACTCTATCTTTGGTCACTGGTTTATTGTTGCATTTGCGAGCATTAGACTGGATAAACCGATGATGCAAGCTTTTTATGATTATTCAACTCTAAATATTTTCATAAATTATTAATATTCGCTGCCGATAGACCAATCACTCGTCCTGTGATTAAAATCATATTATTATTTCAAAAGGGATGTGGAGTAATGAGAGGAAATCTAGTGAGTTAAAATTTAAAAATTATCAGTGTATTATTTAATGATCATAAATTTGTAAAACTACTTAAACAAATTTGTTTTTTTGAAATTAAACAAATGGATAAAAATAATTTAAAAAAAATAAAATTATTGTAGTGTAAAATAATTATTAATATTAATATTACTACTTTAACTATTTTGTATAAAACGTCTCAATGATCAAAAAAATAGTGACAAATCTTTATTCATTCAAATAAAAATTAATCTTCTTTAGTGCTTTTATTCCATCCATGGGATTTATAATTTGAGGCAGTGGTGATAGATTTTTTTTATTATATTTTATTTATTAGTACAAACCATTGCATTCGCAATCAATATTATGCTAAAATAAATTTTAAAAATTGTTTTGCAATTAACTTCGTGAATCATCTGAACATTAGCTCTTTTTTTTTTCATAAGTAATTGTCAGACTTTTCTTATCACGTCAGGCATTAGGACATGTCTTTTTCGTAATCTCATTATTAATTTGCTTGCCTTAATAGAGTACTATTATTAATGAAATTCTCAAGTGTATAAGAATTAATTTTCCCTCTCTTTTTTTTTTCCTATTAAACTTTTACCTTTATAATGTCTCCTTTCCAAAATTTTATTCCAAAAGTCCATCGGGAAATTTCAGAACAAGATAGTCAGGCTGTAGGGAATTATTTTAAATAAGTTTTTATAAACTAGATTTTCCATTTTCATTTATTCCGTAGAGTTAGTCTCACAGGAACGTAGACAAATTTACACCACTACTCCCATGAGGCCATTTATTGGCTCTTTAAGTAATATTTAATTCCTCTCTTTAAATTGTTCACCTAAATTTATTACTTCCGTATAACCGGTTAGTTATTCCTCCTTCGGTTTTCACCCGGGCTATTTGCATTAACCTTAATCGAATCTTCCCAATTTAATTTGGAACGTTTATAGCTCAATAAATATTACTAGTACTTGATATCATTCCAATATAATTATAAAATTCAATATAAGTTATGTTCTTATTTAAAAAAAAAATTAAATTAATTTAAATTATTTTTAAAATAATGGGTTGGCGCTCCTACTCTAAAGATGTCTGGGGTGTGGCATGCATCTTCTCACTTAGAAGTGAATCTCTAGTGCAGGGACAGCGATTGGGTACCAAAATTGGAGAGGGAAGCAATAATAATGGGTTAACAATTGCCCAAGCACCTCAGAGTATAATACTAGCAAGAGGTGGAAAAAAAATTTTCGTAGTTCCTCCTAATTTTAAGAATTTCTTAATATTTAAAAGGAATTTAAAAAACGTAAAATAATTTAAAGTAAAGAGAGGACACATCGAATGGCAAAATATATTAATAATTCTTGAAAATACATAAAGTATATGAAGAAAAATGAAAAGAAATGAAAAGCAGCTTAAGGATAGTTCTCATGCAACGTTTCGTTACATGATTTATAACTTCATCAAGCCTTCAGCCATTAAAATAAATTATACATTTAATTTAATAATACAATTAATTAATTGCAAACATTATCTCTTGTTTTTAAAAAGACTATATTTGCGATTAGGCATTTCTTGTAAAACTAATTTAAATAAGTGAAGGTTTGATAAAGTTACAAAAGAGAATTTTCTTTGAATAAAAAAGCTGCTTAAAATTTTTTTTTCGTCTTTATTAATAATTTTTTTTATTTTTTATTTATATATCCTTTTTGGCTGATTCACTATAACTACACTTCGAAAAATATATAGTCAGAAAAACAACTTGTAAAATATTTTTTTTTTTTAGAAACCCTACATCTGCTTCTATATGTATATATAGTAAGTATATAAATATATACTTACTAGAATTAAAAACAATAGTATTGATTTATTATAAAGAAGGGTGAATTTAAAAATGCTGAACCAACAAAACAACAACTACAAATCGATTGTAGTTTTAACAAAACTAATTTTCTAGAGCATGAAATAAATTTATTTAACATTAAAAAAATAAATAACATAATCAACAAATGCATAGGTATATCCCACCCTCTATTTTTAGGTAGAGTGAATGATTTCTCATCATCATATTGAAATGAATTATCAGTAGAAT
>JAAAKE020080223.1:0-24407 GCA_010014785.2 Anisolabis maritima | reverse complement strand
AAATAATTCGATACAAAAATTCTCTCTAGACTGAATCTGTATATAAAGCATTTCATTTTTTTTTTGTTTTGTGGGGGGGGGGGGGGAGAATAAAGGTTAATACATTTCAAAGATCACCTAATAAATAATTAATTGTTTTATGTATTTTAATTAAAATCATTGGGGCGAATTTTGAGAAAATCGAAAAAAAACAGTAAAGTGGGCTTTCTAAACACACACAGAGAGAGAGAGACCATTTTGCGAGACCCATTTTTTATTTACACTCAAGGGACCTCAAACGTATATTTGAAATCTTGACATTGATCTATATATATATATATATATAAAAGTATGGTAAAAATACAAAACATTTTTTTTAAATATGCTAAATAATATACTAAAAAATGCAATATTACTAACCTGTTTTTATAGCCAATTCTAATTGGTTTGCTTTTAAGTAATGAAGGAAAAGGGAAACAAGTGCACGTTCCCGAAAGACTCCAGCTTCACATATTTTATCCACATAATATTTAGGGTTTTCTATATTCAAACGAGGAATTATATAATCTCTCAGAGTTTCATAATTTATTTCAAGTCCGAAGCTTTTTGTTAGTTTTATAAAATCAAGAACATCTAGAATATAAAAAAATATCTTTTATAAAAGAAATTATTTATTTTGCTTAAAAATAAATATAAGATTTTTCTTTTAATAAAATAAAATAATTTATATATTTGCAATGGAGCCGATTAGTTAAAGGAGTTAAACAGTGAATCCTGAGTTCAAACAGACTCAGGTTATCCGACGCTATCCTTGATGACTTTTTCTGAACAAAGGAGTAGAAAATTATCTTATTGTAGACCCAAACAAACAATAAATATCAAATAATGATTTGCTAGTATCCATTTTTTTTAATAATTACGAAGCGATTTGAGGTACTTCCGGCAAGAGAGAAAGCTAAAATTTGGATGTTCTTCACCTGCCTATGTAATTTTATGAAAAAATCTGAATTTTTGATTGGTAGTCGAATAGTTTACATAAACAAATTAATTTCTATATCATTTTGAACAACTTTTATTTGAAACATTTATTTGACCCTCTAAGCATATTTATATATGGATTTATATTTTTCGGAGCGATTTGGGCTAATTCCCGATGAGAAAGTAAGTTGAATTTTATATATTTTATAATTAAAGATCATATGTAGTGTTGCATAAAAATCGAACATCCAACCAAGCAAAAGTTTTTTTGTTTTATTTTTTAGCAAATTTGAAAGAATTTTGGGAGTGGCGATTTATGATAATTGCGAAGCGATTTGGGGTACTTCATATCAATCTTAGAATGGTATTTTTAAGAAATCGAGATGAGAATGAACTCGAGGACTTCTTAATAATCAAGTTATAAATTATTCTTATGCCAAAATGAAAGAAAGAATTTGAATAGATATTTAAGGAAAATCAAGGGGTCCAGGGGGGTTCACTAGGCCGATGGCGGGCTGCTTACCTCTATCAAATAATTTCATAAATTATTAAAAATTCATCTTGGACAAATGTTCGTGGAAGTAAATTTAGGGCTTAGGTAACTATTTAAAGAATTGGCAAAAATAATTTAACAAAATAATACATATTTAGTTTAATAAAACTAAGGTTGGAATAAAATATTGAAAAATGGAAGTCTAAGATTTGAAACTCACTTTCCTAACATTCTAATATAAAATATATCAGCCCAATAATTATATAAAAAATTATATATTTTACCTTGTAGAGAACGGATATTTTTTGTTAGAGGCCAAAAGAAATGAATTTTTATAACTTGGCCTTTTGATTGAAGTTCTTTAAAAAAATTAATTGCTTCCTCCTTCTTATTGGAATTTAAAATTATTTCTGTTCCTTTTAGATGAGCAAAATTATATAATTTAGCTTCTTCTAATCTTTTGCAATAATCCATTAATAATTTAGCATCCTGAAAATAAAAAGATATTTTATTTATTTAGGCTAAGATATCAGAAAAAATTTAAGTGGAATTCCATCACTGTTTTTGATTAGTGAACTTTTAAGGAGAAGGGATGCTGCGAAACAACAAATTATACTCTATTTAATGAAACTTCAGTATTGAGGTTGTGAAGGTCTGGAGGGAGGTATGGGGCGGTCTTCTGACAGTTGACCTATCAGAGCGAGGCCCTGAGCAAAGCAGATGCCACTACGGCTGCTCACTTCCGCTACGAACACTGTTCGTTAGTGACGCTACACTAGCAACACTGCAGTTCTCTGCCCCTGGCCCACCATCGAGAGCCCAGTACTGAAGTTATCTTAAATAAAGTACAGGACATGATGTTAAATAAAAAAAAATCTTCACGATGAGAAGAAAAAAAATTTTAAAAGGGAAAATTGGATGAATAACTTTTATATGGCCTTATCTGGAAATGTCATATTTATAAATTTTTATTTACCTGGGTGTGATAAAATAAGCGTTCAAGAAAAAAAATCCCAACTGGAAGAGTTTCTCCTTTTGGATTTATTGTACGAACCATGGTTGATAAAATTTTGTATGCCTCTTCATGATGACCTTTAGATAATAATTTTAAAATACAATTTTTAGCATCCTGATTGTACCCTAAAATTTTGGACGTTTTACTGAATATCTGAAAAAATTTTTTCATAAATTGTTTATAATATAAGTAATAAAAAAAAATTACAAAATTCATACTTCATCAACATAAATGGAATGATTAGAATCAACCAAATATTCGATTATACTAAAATATTGAGAATTATTTAAGAAAATATTAATATCTTTCATTTCCTTCAATGTATCATTAATGAGATCTATTTGACCATTTTTTGCATAACCTTGGATTAAACTTAAATAAGTTTGCGAAGTTGGTTGAACTCCATTTTCTAACATAATATCAAAAAGCTTTTTAGCTTCATCATATTGGCTGGAAAAATGAAATAATTATGTATTATTAAAAAAATTGTAAAATGCAAAGTAATCACTCAATTTAAACAATCTTGTTTTTTTATTAACTTTAAGTGGGTCGTTTAGCCAGGTTCGGGGAATTTTTTCATATATCATACTAAAAATAAATTTAATTAATTTCGTTTTCAAAAATTGTGAAATCTGGCCGTTAAATAACAGCCCGACTTAAAATTATATAATAAAAAGTTATTTTGTTTTTTCAACTTGTTGCAGTCATGTTGAAATAAAAGGGCTGTAATTTTTTCGTTCCGATTTATTAAAATTATTCTCGCCGATGTTTCGGGAGCGAGGCGCCTCCCATCGTCAGAAGGAGAAATGTCAATTTAAATGAAGTATTGTATTCTCACATCTTGCTGCTCCAAACACGAAGCAAGCACCATTATAACGAATACAAGGAGGCATTATTGACATGTCTTGTCAATAGGAGACGCCTAGCCACCGAAACATCTACGAGAATAATTGTAATTAATCCGGCCAAAATTATTACAGCCGTCTTATTTCAACCAAAAAATCAAAGAATAGCAAACCATACAATTTTTATTTTAAAAGTTTTTTTCTAAATATAATGATTAATAAATTATTAAAGAAAAACTACAAAAAGGCAATCAATAAAGTAAGACTATGGTAATATGGAACCAAAGTAAATAAAAGATATTAAATCTACATTGTGGAGTAAATGGTTCCAATGTACGAATGAGAAAACTTGTCCACATACAAACAGACCATGAAAATAATAAATAAATATTGAAAACGTCATTCATTCTCCCAATGTCATGTGATATTATCTGATTGACTCAGGGTAGGAGGGTGGCAGTCAAAGAGGCGCAGCATCTATACCAATAAAACTCCAAGATATCACAATGTTTAAGTCTAAATTTACTGGGGGTAACAGGGATTTATCATATGTTAATATTCATTTACGATATGTTGTAACAATTTATCTGAATTTTTAAAAAGTGCAATTTTGTTACTAGCGAAGCTGACCTTCAGAGTTTGGCGATAAAACAAATTCAAGCAAGTCGTTACCAACATATATTAAATGAATAATTAGATAATGATAACTCCTTGTCACCCGAAGATGGTCCAATAAATTTAGACCGGAACGCTATGAATTATCGAAGTTGTATTGTACCTCCTGCTCTGAGTTAATCAAAAATTCATAGCCACCACTACATCAGTTGAAAAAACCTTCATCTGAGCCGATCAGTAAAATGAATACTATTATTATTATGCAGATCTGTATATTAAAATAATTTAAAATTGAATTATAATCGAAAAAAATTGGATTGTCGAGTATTTTCATTTATTCATTTTAACGAATTTAAGAATAAATATATAAGAATATAAAAAGACATAAAACAGAATTAAATTATAAATAAATACCTTTTAATTGCATTGCCTAAAATAAAAGAGTTAAATATGTTTTCAGTTAAGGACATATTGTTTTCTTTCATAGCATTGAGCAATTTAGTAGCAGAGTCTACATCCCCATTCATGCAACAACTTGTTATTAATCGTTGATAAGTTACTTGGTCAGGTTGAATACCATTTGTTTTTAGTTGTTGTAAAAATTCAAAAGGAGAAAATTGATGATTATTCTCAATGTATATTTGCAAAAGTAAATTGTAGTGGCTTATATCAAAGTTAGTTCCTTAAAAAAAATAATTGATAAAATGGTAAGAGAAAAGTAGAAAATTAATATATTTATATATGAAATATTAATGAAATAAAGGGATGAATGTGATAAACCGATGTTTGGATTTAATTTAATATCAGATAACAAGTGGTAATAAAATGATATGTGGGGATTACCTTTGTTTTTCAAGATATTCCAAATATTATTTACTAATTCAAGTTTTTTCTTAAATGTTTCCTCGATCAATAAATTACCACAACAACGAAGTAATAATAATGAATTATTATATGATGGTTTACCTAAAAAAAACAATTTTAAGAATATTAATTATATTTTTTTGATGAAATATAGATGCAATTATTCTTATTAAATACTTTATCTAAAGATTACTAACAAGATTCTCAAGCGAATTTAAAAATTTTTAATGTGTTTCTATTGAAAATTTAAAATAGTAAAAGTAAAATATTATTATTGTATTAAAGAGAGATAAAGTTAATCAAAGAATATATAATTTATAAAAGAGAAAGCAAAAATCATTTGCCATTAATATAATTTTACTATTTTTTAATAGAAAGTTTTTTTTAACATTTAATATATAGTTGATTATCTTAAGAGATAAAGTATAAAATTTTCGTATTCTGAATATGTTTCAGATTTAAATAGTAGCATATTCAGGGATAAATCCAGAGGGGACGGGCTAGCTTCCTCACTTGAAAGTCACAAAATGATTAAATAAAATAATGAGATGAAACATAATATAGATAAAAATTAAAGAATATGGGTGGTAAATAAAAAAAGAGAACTTTCCCATCGATTTTAATTTTTTCTAGTTGGGACAGATCAAATAAATAATTATTATTGTAATAAAAATAATTAAATAAAAAGATGAATTTTTCAATCCTTTAAGCTGATGGATATCTTCCTATATTGTGTCCATGTTTTTTTTATAGATAAGTCACAAAAATGATCATATCTAGAAAATTGTTGATCTTATCATTAAATATTAGTAGAATAAAAACTCTTTGTAGGGAAATATTTCTGGCAAGTATCAAAACCTAGCCCTTATGTCGGATATAATAATATCTATATAAGCAAAATGTAACATACACAGAAAATCTGATGTCTTTTCATTCAGGAAATCTAAAGATGATGAAATTCAGAAGAGAAAAATTTTGGATCGTTTTTCCTATATATATATTTAGGAAATGCATTAATAATAATAATGCATAATAATACTTTAAAGTTGTTAAAAGGTGCAACTTTTTCAAAAATTTGGGCAAGAAATTTTAATATAAATTCCTAAATTAATCTATATTTTTTTATTATTATTAATAAATTAGCTAATATTTTATGGAGTATTTTTAAATGTATTATATTTATACAACTTATCTTTATGGTTCGAATAATTAAGTTAAAAAATGAAATCTTAAAATTCTAACCTATTTGTTAAATATATAGTACTTTAAAGTTTAATTATCTTATATTTTAAAATGATATATTAGTATATTAAAACATACATGAATTTTGAAATATATTCAACATTTCATTGAATTGGATTAAATTAATTCTGCCATATTTTTTTACTGAAATGTCCAATTGATCAAAACATTTGTCCAATTTTCTGTCTGATAGATCCTGTTCTTTATTTTGAGCAATTGCAGCTTGAACCGAAAAACTAAAAATATAAATTAGTAGTAAATAATAAAAATTGGACAAAATAAATTATATACAAAATTTACCTGGATATTCTTATAAAAGAATGGTTTGTGTTAAGTAAATTAAAACATTTTCTTTCAGGAAGAGAAATTATTGAATAATTAAAAAGTCTATAGGCATATTTATGAGATCTGATTAAAAAAGACATTTTCTAATTATTTTATATCAAATTCGTTTTAATATATTTGAAATAATGACAAAAATAGAAATAAGAAATATTTCTTTAAATTTATAAATTTACATGTTTATTTTCAAGAGATTTTAGTGGCACAGTTCTGCCAACGTTATGAAATGATACATCACGAAATAAAAAGAAAATTCAAATATATTAGTTAAAAATTACTAAATAAAAAGGAGGGATATTTAAATGTAAGAAATAATAAAAATAAATAAATATAATAATTGAACAATAATACAAAAAGAAAATTCTGTTTGGAGATATTTGTTATGAAAATATGTTTCAAAAAAAATCAAATTTATTTTAAAAACAAAAAAAATAATGACACGAAAATCAAGGGGAGAATTTTTATTCTATCAATTATGGTGATAAAATTAATTTTCTTCTATAGGATCTTCATATTGGTGTAAGTATCCTAGAACCAACTAGAATTTTCATCCCCTGCTTAGAGATAATATTATTATTTTGAAGTTGATTATTATTATTTATTTAAAACTCTTTTATACTAAGACGCTGTTTCGGTATTTTTTAAATTCTAATTTTTCATTCATTCATTTTAGTGCGGTTTCCCTAACAGTTATAGTTTAATTTTACCGCCCATTAAAGCCCTTGATAGAAGTTCAAAGGCAAAATCTGGTTTGATTAAACTAACATCACACAACTTTATCTAACGTAATGTAAGGAAAGCAGAGTGATAGGCTATCACACCAGATTTTTTGCGTCGGGCCCCATAGATAGCCGTTCAATGTACAGCTAACTTGCATTTATTTTTTTTAATAAAAATAAATAATTTTCTATGACTTGCTCTTTGTTTTCTGAAAGATGATTGGCAAAACAATTTTTTGGGGAATAAGGATTAAAACATTTCAAAGATCATCTAATAAATTGTTTTAAGAATTTGAATCAAAATCGTTCTAGAGAATTTTGAGAAAATCGAAAAAAATACAACAGTAAAGTACTAGTACCCATTGGCCGATTTTATTCAAAAGCTTCGAGGTGCAAATGAAGTGGGTACCTAGCTTAAATATAAAATTTCAGCCTCGTACGTTTTTTCGTTTTTGAGAAATCTTGTTCACACAGATACCCCATTTTTAGGGAATCTGATTTCCATTGAAATCTCGACATTGATTTTTTTGCGATCACAATACTTTCTCAGTGTATTTTTCATATATAGATAAGAAAAATCGATATTAGCAATAAATAAGTTATTATTAATCTAATAAAGAAGTATTAATATTTATTAATAAATGTTACAAAATGAAACAGAAAAACTGGTAAATTTTCTTATACTCTATTCTGTTTCACTTATCCTCATCGTTTACGTAATAAGATAGCCTTATGGCGATTCGGCCCTAATGCCCCTCTATTATTTGTATAACTTGTATAACTAACTAAATAATAAATTGGATAAATAAAGAAACTGATCTAAATTTTTTGTCACCTAATTCCCAGACAAATATCAATATTGTTAAAATAATTAGTGTGTAATTAACTCCACTGTGGTGTGCGTGATTTTTTTATCATTATTAGATTAAATAATATTTTTTTTTTAGAGAGATCAGTGGAAGAGTTGGTAGAGTCTTGATCAGGAAATCTGTTCGTGTGGGGTTGATAACAAATGAAGATGAGCGAATAATTTCCACGGAGCTCTAGAAACCCTAACTACGCTATTAGGTACAGATTAGCTACTGGGTGAGCATGAAGATGTAATAGATCTATATATTTTATCCCTCAAATGTAATTAGAGAACCTGAATCTTTTGCTTCGTTTTAATGGATAATTAGAAGACCTAAAATAAATCCAAAAATAATAAATTTAATAATGGGTAAAACATTATGAAATTTGATGCTTTTTGAATTTTATGCAACTCTCCTAATTATTCATTAAGACGGAACAAAAGATATATGTTGTCCAATTACTTTTGAGAGAATAGTATATATATATATACTTATTTTTATAACAATAAAGAAAGCGAATTAAATTTTAAACCTTAATTTTTAACTTAGAAAAAGAGAAAAAAATTTCATTTGTAAAATTAATATCAACTTAAATATGATTCACCTTCTAACAATATATGAGTCCAAAATTCTAATCTCTTCAGATAATAATAAACAATACTTTCTTTATAATCTATTATATAATTATATAATATATATTACATATATAAGAAAAAGTAAAAAACTTGTCCTTAAATGAAGATGGATTGAGTGAATGAAACCTTGATTCATTGAAAATCATCAATGGGTCCTAGGGAGAGGAAGAATCGTAAATGTTTTAATGAAGGAAGTGGGAAGATTGGCATTTAAGAAACAGGAGAAAAATGACAATCTTAACTCGGATCTGGACGCTATCCAGATTCTAACAATAAGTGAGCCCCTGAGTAGGATTGGGTGAATGTATAATATAAGAAAAATTTTTAAGACATTCAACAGGGGGTAGTGATTCGAAGCCTTTTAAATAAAAATTAAGTATTTTCTATTTATGAAGATTTTGAGAGGTTCTAAAAATTATTTATAATTTTTTTAATTTCTTCAAAATTATTAAATTTTGTATTAAATAATTCAAAAATTTAAAAGAAGTAAAATTTTAATGCATTTAAAAATATATTTTATATCAACCCGCCAAAAAGCATGAGGTTTATTTATCTATTATCTGTATCACAAGTATTTAAGTAATTTAGATATAATTGATTATATCTCTCTTAAAAAATATTTAATTCATTACTGACAGATAAATGCATGAATGCTTATAGATTAATTTAATTTTTTATTATGATTTAAAATAAATATGTTTATTTATTTTGAGACGGGCAATAGATAAGATCAATCAATTCATCATGGCTGTTGGTAAAAATAAAGGGTTGTCAAAAGGCGGAAAGAAAGGAATTAAAAAGAAGATGTAAGATTCATTATTCAGTTAATAATAAATTGTTAAATTAGAATTAGTAAGAATATTAATTTTTTGTATGAGCTATTACCAAAAAGAATATATTAGTGATGTTATTAATAATATATGTGTAATATCACTGATAATCTTTTTAAAAATTATATTATTATATGTAAATAATTTTATTTTTTTATGATTTATTTAAATTTGACAAACTCACATATTTGTTTCATTCAAGCTAATGGTGATTAGGTTCTTTATAAAAAAGATGCAAATTTAATACACTTTTTGTATATAAATAAATTTGCTACCTTTTGTTTTTATATAGGTCCTATCACAAAAGGGCGCTTGTTTATTGATGAAATAGGATGACAACAAATCATTACTTTTAAAGACTTTACTTTTCTTATAATGTCGGAAGGTTATACAAAGAAAAGTTTAGTAAGTGTGTTTTGTGATAAGAATGTCACGAGACTTTCTTATAACCCAATATCTGAATAACAAGTCAACAATCAACCCACTTTTACTTCATTTTGGAATTGAAGCTTTCATAGTTGTTATCTTTAATAAATAAATTACATTTTCTATTTAAATGTGGTTTATATGTATTAAATACGTTTCGTCCTCTTATCCTGTGATGTTCTTCAGGCACAATTCGGATACAAATCTCAAGAGTGTTAAAACTTTAGGTTGTAGATCTCTAGATTTATATCAGAATTGTAAGTGAAGAAGGATGCTGAATGTGCCTAAACGTTGTATTTAATATCAATAAACCACCGTTAAACCATAATTTATTTATTAATGATTCATCATTTTAAACAACTTTTTTTTCTATTAAATTTTTCATCTTTTGCCCTTTAGGATCTTTTAAATCAAATTGTTCATAATAATGAACAATTTTGTGTAAGGGTAAGTTAATATTTGAGGAAATAGTTTTTTTTGGGTTTGAACTTCAAATGAAGTACGACTTTGGCTGTGTCCGATTGTTAGGAAAGTTTCTTGCATATTAGTAGCTAATTTTTTAGTACAAAATATTCACTATGTTTTGAAATTTATATTTGACTGTATTGTGTCTTCATATGGAATTTTTTTGTCCTTTTTTATTGATCCTCAATTTTTACTTGAAGAAATTATTTATTATATTAATGTTTAAGTCTTTTATGCTTTGTTTTCTTTGGGAAAGTAAGATAGAGAATATCCTCTAAACGTCTGGTCACTCTAAAGAAACAGATGATATTTATTTATTTAAGAGTTGTTATTTATATTTGATTTCAGAGTTGACCCATTTACTCGAAAGGATTGGTATGATGTTAAAGCACCGTCTTTATTTATCACCAGACAAATCGGGAAAACTCTTGTTAATCGGACTCAAGGAACAAGTATGTATGAAAAGCAGGAATTTAAAAATTCGAGTGTCAAAAAAAAATTTCAAAATTTATCTAAGGACGTTCACAAGAAAAGGATCATGGAGAGTCACCCTTGATTTTTAAACCCAAAAAACTTTTCCCGAGAAAAAAATATCAAGTATACTCCTAGTATATAACCGTAAATAATTAGTCTATATATGAAAACATAAGTGAATAAAATTTAAATAAATCCTATATATATAAATAGCTGTAATAAATATATATCCAAAGTATGAGTTCTATTTTTGAAATTAAAGCTTTCACAGTTAATATCATTAGTAAATAAAGTATATTGGCAGTTTAATTGATTTAATTGTGTATGTATATATATATTCAAGATGAGATGAAACGTTGCACAGTTAAATATATATATATATATATATATATATATAGTTTAAGATATGTGAATGCGAGATGATTGATGATTTGACTGGGCATGTTTGTCTTCCGGACCTGAACCAGGGACCATCTGTTTTCGCGGCGTATATGCTGCCGTTACACCAAGACACTCCGTTCCAGTGAAAACATTTCGCAGCCGCAAATATAACAAATCCTTATTATTCAATATTTGTTATAGAACGCCACTACCCGTATGAAGCCTGCTCATCTCTAGAGTCCGTCTAGTTTTGTAAGACTTTCCAATCTGGCTTGCTAGTTGGCGGTGCGAAAAGAAGCTGTAGCCTTGCTCTATTTATCTCTTATATATTGGCGATCGTGAGATGGGCCGTGGTCTCTTGGTGTAATAGCATCATATCCGCTACGAAATTGGATGGTCCCTGGTTCAAGTCCGGGAGGCACCAAACATGCCCAGTCAAAACACTTATCTTAAAATATATATTAACTTATAGTCCCTTGGAGGCATTGTTTTGAAAACCACCACCTTTTTCAAAACAAACCTCTCATTCTATATTTATATACAGTATATATAATTATATATAAGCAGAATCTTACAAATTCGAAAAAATAACCTTAAAAAATTAATTTCTCCACTCTTCATTATCACTCTCCGAATGTTTAATCGTAAATAGAAATTAATTATACCACTAAGATATAGAGGCCAAGGAAGGAAGAAAAAAAGAGAGGAAATGCAAGTCTGCTCGGGCAACTAATGGTCACGAGTTGTGAAAGGTCTTATTATTTTAAGATATAGGTCATAAATAGTACCATATGATAAATAAAAAAAAAAATTATATATTGGGCAAATATAAACACATATAGAAATTATAAATTTAAAGAAATAAATTTAATTAATTAATTAAGCGAGCATAGCTCCCGAAGGATAATAGGGACAAGAGTGGAAATGGACACTAGAAAAGGGATAAGACGAGTCATATTCCATTAAAGACAATTGATCAGAAAACATCAGAATTTAATTAAAATAAGAATATATCATATTCAGGGTCCAGGAAGCTCAACCCCCTGTCTACGTACGTGGATCTCCCAAGATGTGCTAGTTTGATAAATTAAAAATGAATTTTTAATGAAATTTTAGTTTAGTTTAGTTTAATTATTGCTTACAATTTCAAGCCTAAAAATAAATATTTAAATTATTTTATTGATTTTAATTTGAAAAAAATTGATACAAATTTATAAATAGCAATTTTTTTTATTTTCAGAAATTGCTTCTGAAGGTTTGAAATCACGTGTTTTTGAAGTGTCATTGGCAGATCTTCAAAATGAAAATGATGCCGAACGCTCTTTTAGAAAATTTAGACTTATTGTCGAAGATGTTCAGGGAAAAAATGTCCTCACAAATTTTCATGGAATGGATTTAACTACTGATAAATTAAGAAGTATGGTGAAAAAATGGCAGGTAATTTGTTTTTGTATATTAAATATAAATTATATAAATTTTAATGGGAATTGGTTTTAAAGACTTTGATTGAAGCTAATGTTGATGTCAAGACCACTGATGGATATCTTTTGAGGGTATTTTGTATTGGTTTTACACATAAAGACCCTTTATCACAGAGGAAAACTTGTTACGCTCAACACACACAGGTAGGCCTTGTAAAAATTATATACGTTTTTGTTCCAAGAACAGTGGAGAACATTTTGAAAGCATTAACATTTGACAGTTTCAAACTGTTCTAAACTGCTAAAGCTAAAATAATTTTTAGGTTCGTGCAATCCGAAAAAAAATGGTTGAAATTATTACAAAAGAAATTAACACCGGAAGTTTAAAAGATGTTGTAAATAAACTTTTACCTGATTCTATAGCTAAAGATATTGAAAAGAAAGTTTCTAGAAATATTTATCCAATTCATGATGTTCATATTCGAAAGGTTTGAAAAAAATATCATAAATAAATTTAATAAATTAAAAAAAAATAATATTTTTATTCTTTAGGTAAAAGTTTTGAAGAAGCCACGTTTTGAACTTTCCAAATTATTAGAATTACATGGAGATGTTAAAAGTAGTGGATTAGAAGATACTGGTGCTAAAGTTGATCGACCAGAAGGTTATGAACCTCCTGTACAAGAATCAGTATAAGTCAAAAAATAAATATTGTTTTATTAAACATATCATAAAATAAGCTTTTTTTAATTTATTTATGTAAAATGCAACCAAACATGATCTTATATTACCTCGATAGAAGCAATAGAAGTGTTTTTGAGTTAAAAAATTATTTTTACATCATTACAAATTTCTTTCTAAAAAAAAGAAATTTGGTTTGAAAAACTCACTGAAGACGGATTTAAGGATTTGCTGAGGTCATGAGGTTCCAGAGAGAATGGGAGGGGTAAGCAAAAATATGATTATGCAAAAAAAAAGTCAAACAAAACTTGATTCTAAAACTTGGAGTTTCCATAGGGATAAGCAACCGATATCTTAAATACTCCGGATTCCAAGGTAATCAAAATTAGTATTTAAGAAGTATTAGAAAAATAGGATAAAGTGATGATATAACGATATTTAATCATAATTTCAATATCATGATAAATTAAATTAAGGGCTTATTTTTTTAGTCTTTTTCGGCATTTGAGGCCATTTAGATTCCGTCCATATTTATAAATCAATTGGTAGCCAATTCAATAAATTTTATCGCTTACAGCGGGAAGCAAACTACTGCCTACAAAATAAAGCGACTTCTGCTCTAAGGGACAGGGAGAAAAGCAGTTTTTTATGTTTAGTTAGATAATTTGTTAGTTAGCAAACTATTGGACCGGTGTATTCATTTGTTAGATAATTTGTTAGTTAACAAACTATACATGAAAAAACCTGCCTAATAGGTGTTCCATGGAAAGTCTAAACACGGGTGTATTTTTTAAATATTTCTCTTAATTGATAAAGAATAAAATTATTTTATTTTATTTTAATGAAACAAATTTACAATATATATTTTATAAATTATTTATGAAAACTTTTAGTTAGAGTTTTTAACAAGTTTTAAATTACTATCAGTGACTATAAAAAAATTTGCAATTTATTATACATATTTATATTAATATTTTAAAAAGCTCTTTAAATAAATTGTATTTTAAATATTATTTGCAAATTCAATAAAAAAGTTATCACAATAATCTTGGCACATAGGATACGATAGAATAATATATTAATACATAAAATTCTGTTTCAAAAAAAAATTTTCTAAAAAAAATATTAAAAAATAATTTAGAATAGACTCTTATTAAAAGGAACTATAATAAAGTTAAAATTGAAGGATTTTTTTTGACTATGATATTGCACGTAGTAGATTTATGAGAGTGGTTGGGCACCTTGCTCAAATTAAATTATATAAAATTATTTATTATAGATCATTTCTAATTAGCATAGTCAATAAATATATATATAAAATTTCCCACTTAAGAGTGTTTATTCATTATAGTTATAAAATTTCAAATTATAATTGAATTTTTTTAAATATATCATATTTGTTCTTAAGAGATGTTGGTGGTTGGGTTTTATTATTTTCTTACAAATTTATTTCATTGAAAAAGTATGATAAATGATAAAAATTTTCTATTCATTCTAATTTTGAATTTGAAGGTTTAACAATTGTTATCATTATAAGCTTTTTCTAATTTATTTTGTTAATATATTTTAATATATATCGAATGTATTAATGTCACTCTTAAGTGGGATTATTTAATATATGTATAAATATAGAGAATTTATGTATTAACATTAGCTGTTTAAGATTATTTAGTAAAAGGAATTTGCAAATATAGATATATGTTTTATTTATTTATAAATTTCTACCTGATGTTATCTGAGATCTATATATATATATATATATATATAATAAAATAAAATTTTTAATTTTTTGTTTTGGGAATCCCAAACTATATGACTTTAATTAAAATTATGATAAATGTTATCCAGTCATATTTATTCATACCAATTTTCATCTGACTGGCTGGAGATACGAACATTTCTAAGCAATTAAAAATATATTACATATTTAGGTAAGAGAAAGTAAAAAACAGAAGAAAGATTATCCGGGAATTAGTTTTCACTTTAAATTCATTCATTTGATTATTTACCTAAAATATATTTTATTTTTCTATATTTTAGTTCTCTTTATAGCGAGCATGTCATACTCGCGGCCCACGAAGCAATTTTGGCTGCCCACAAAGAAAGTTTCTTAAAATTTGCAATTAAATTGATACTAGGACAGCTTTTTTGGTCCAGGTGCTGCTTAAATTTTTCATTTTTTGCTTCGAAAGTTACATATTGAGGGATACTCGGCTTATTATGTCACTCTAAGAAAATTTAAAAAATTTAAGAAATTGTGACGTTAAAAATATGTATCAGGCAGTGACGTACCTAGGGGGGGGGAGCGGTGTGTGCGGTCCGCACCGGGCGGCACATATTTTGGAGCGGCATTTTTTATATTTAGTTTTAGTTGTAAAAAACAACTTGTTCACTTCATAAGTTTACTATTCGATTTCTACGAATTATGAATTACTATATGATTTCGAATATTTTTGAATAATATGTTTTGTCTATAGTTTGACAAAAATGCTTTATAGCCTTAAAGCCATTCGCTTGATAAATAAATAAAAATATCAATATCTGCAAATTCTATAATATAAGAAAGGAATCAAATTAATGAAGATTTTGAAGCCATATATTTTTAAACAAAGTCCATTCTCGTCTAGATTTAGGCTTGGGCAGAATGGAATTTGTTCAAAATAAATTTTGATTGCAATATCTTTTTAATTCGATAATAAATCAGCTATGAATATATTGAAAATATATTTTATTTAGAAAAATTAAGGAATTATTTTTTCTTTCTGAAATTAAAAAAATAAATAAATTATGAATTAAATAAGAAAGATAATTGAAAAATAATAAAACGATGCTTACCTGATTGGTAATTTTGATTCTCCTAAAGAAGTCGATGTCAATGAATTTGATTTGATACTCATAAGAGATCCAAGGCTGAGTCTCTTATCAGAATCCCAAGGACTTTCAGGCCTGGAGCAATGACCACTTGAAATTCCTGAACTCGAACTTGCTGAACCAACACTTGAACGTTTATATAATGGAATATAAGATTTTGAGGTCCGTAAAACAATTCCATAATCATTTTCTTCATGTTCCAATGAATTTGTTTCTGTGGAGAAATCGTTGCCTTCATTTTTTTCTTTATTTTCGTTTGTAAATTGTTTGTTATCATTTTTTATTTTACTAATCTCTTTTGTATAATGTGTCATATCCTGTTTGTCTTTTGGTTTACTTTCAACTATTATACTATATCTCCGATTATCTTTAAGTCTTGGAATAAGTTCTTTTTTCTTTTCAGATAAGTCAATTTTTCTATAATTATTTTTTGTATCTTGATTAAAAGTAATACTTGCTATTTTAGTTTCTATCATACTTAATGGACGAGAATTTGATTTTCTTTCATGTGAAATGCTTATTTCGTTTAAATATGATAAATGCATATCATTTCTTGTGTCTTTTGTTGATAATTCAGGAATGAGACTATTTTTTATTACTTTTTTAGTACTTTTTTCATCTCGTTTATTTTCGCATGAATCAACTTTAATTGATTTCTTATAAATTTCATTAGTTTTCTCAATTATTTTGTTATAATCATGATTATTTTTATTATCCAAAGAAAAACTTTGAGCATCTCGATTAAGATTTCCAAAAACATTAGGTTCTACAGTTTTTCTAAGGGTTTTTAATTCAGATTCATTTTCATAAAAATTAACAATGCCTGATTTTGTTTTTGACGTTTTTTCTATATTAGGAGTTAAAAAATTCCTTCTATTATTAGAATTATTTTTATCATACGAAAATGTATCGTTGGTGGAATCTTCAGATTTAATTATTTTTTTCTTTTCAGATACATTTGATATTTTAAAAATTTCTTTAAGATTAGGAATTTTAGTTGGAATAGAGGAAACTCCAGGAGCATTGAGACGTACACCTGCATCCACGTAAAATTCATCAACCATCCTGAAAGAAATTCACAGATTAATATTGAAATATAAATTACACCAATAACAAATGTAAAAAGATACATACGAACTAGATGATATCGACTCTGAAAATGATGTTGTTACTACAAAAAAAAAAAAAAAAAAAAAAAAAAAAATGAAAATTTACCCTTTCAATAATAGAGATTAGCAAATTACATTTTAAAATATTGTATATATTTTTTTAAAATTAATTTCACTATATAAAATTAATTGAACTATTTCAATAAATTTTTTAAGGAAAATATAAAAACTATATGAAGGGTTTTGCCAAAGATAGTCATAAGCCACACTCAACAATTTCAAGATTTATTAATGACTGTTTAATAATAACTTTATATTAGCTTTGGCCAATTAATTAATTACACAAAAATCCAAGGTATGCTTCATATTAATTCATGTATCTAGGAATAAATGTTCATATTCTTATTTATGGATTTTATCAAATTTACTTACAAATAAAGAAAAGATATGCTCTATACTCTAAAATAACAAATATTATTTATTCCTCACCCAAACAAGAATCCTGGTTAAGCTGTTGAAAGAGAGATATACAGTAGTGTAGCCAGGAGAGGGGATTTTTTTAGATTTTATTTTTTTAGTTTGAAATTTTATTTTTCTCCCTTTTTTATTTAGCCAGCCCTCTGAATATGCCACTAGGCTTATGACTAAGTGTGGAAATAATGTGTCCAGACAATTTTTCTATTAAAATTTTTGTTAACAAAATATTTGCATTTCCAATGGAGGAACCTTTTCCTTTGCATATATATATTTAACTATTAGTGTATATGTAAGAGTGCAAAAAATTTAATATTTATGGGAAAAATTATCAAAATTTAAATCAAATATAATTAAAAGATAATCAAAATAATTTTAATTACAAATTACCTAAATGTGAATATCGTTTTCTTAATTTTGGTTGATTTCTGCTTTTTCTAAAAATAAAAAAAAAAGATTAATATATAAATTTGTTTTCCATTTTGAAAAAAACTTAGAGCCGATCTTAACCTGAGAGTAATTGGGCTAACCAATAAACTGGTTGTATTTATCTCAGCTTCTTTAGTAATATTAAAATCGCTGGTTAATTTTTGTTCTAAAGAGTCTGTATTATCAATTTCAATAGATGTTGTTTCAATTAAAATTTCTTCTTTTAATTTTCTTTCATCTTCCAAAAGAGCTAAAGTTGGAGGTGACTAAAAAACAAATTCATAAATAAAAATTGAAAAAAATATAAATTGAAAAAAAAAAATAATAATAAAAATATCTAAATATGAAAATTACATTATCTGCTAAAACTTCTACTTCTGTTAATTGTTGAATAACCCTAGTTAATTTTTCTGTTACATCCTTATCTTTTTCATTTGATACTAGACTTTTAACTGAGGCTTCAAGCGCTAAAAGAAGTTTTTTGTCACTTGGAAGTCGCATCATTGATTTCAATTGCGGCAACAAGTCAACAAACATTAATCTTATATTTGGAACTTTATCATCTGAAAATCAAGTTTTATAATATTAAAATAAAGAATAGCAATAGAGGAGGCGATTGGCAAAGCGAATAAGCTCTGCTTTTGTCAATATAATAATAATTCTAGTACAATAACATTTGGTCAATTAGAAATATCTTAATTAATTTTTAACAGCTCTAATATTTTCTTGTGATAATCAAGATTTTTATATAAGAATTTCGTTATTTAGGAAAATATATAAAAACATTATATAATATTATTATATAATAAAAACTAAAAAAGTACATCAGTTAAGTGGACCCAAAGAATTTCAGCCTGGAACAGCCTTTCGTTTTGGAGAAATCTTTTTCACACGGAGAGAGAACATTTTGGGAGATACATTATTTTAGACTCAAGAAACATCAAAACGTGTATTTCCTTTGTAATCGCAATACCTCTCCTATACCATATATTACAAATATATGTAAGAGAAAGTAAATTATTTTTATATAATGAGACCCATTAAAAAATGTATCTTAATATTTATTTCAGACTTATATTATCAAATATATTAATTTGATTACCTGCATATTTCATCAGATGAATAAAAAAATTATTTTTGAAATATTGAAATGAAAAAAGTTCCATAGCCACTTTCATTGTTCTTATAAAAACCGATCTTATATAAAAACTACTATTATGGCATAAAGCTAAAAAATTTATGAAAAAAAATAATTAAAATTAAAATTAATTAATTAATATAAATGATTTTAAAAAAATTTATGACTTACTAGTTATGATTTTATCTCGAATAGCAAGTCTTCGACATCGACTATTATTATATCTCAAACAAATTAGAAGACATCGTGCTGCAGCTAATTTTATAGGAAGTGGTCTCTAAAACATAATTAATTAAATTAATAAAAAAAAAAAGTTGAATAAGATATTAAATTGCATCTTACAGATTTCAAAATTCTAAAGATAAAGATCGGAACAAAATAAATATAAATTATATCAGAGTGAAAACAGGTAGGTAAAACTTCAAATTGTTTTAAAAGTAATTCTTCAAGCCTCCAGTTATATGTGTTACTGATTTCAGATTCGCATTTAATTAAAGCTTTAACAAAATCCAAAGTGGAGAGATTCTAGAAAAAATATTAAAGAAGAATTTTAAATAAAAGTAGAATTTGATCAGTATTCAATTAAAATCACTTACCACAACATGTGGTGAGAAAGCACCGGAACATGTTAAAAAATGCATAATTTTTCCTAAAAGCGATACCAAACTTTCTAATACCTCTTCAACATCATCAAGTAAAAGTCCTACTATCGCTGGTTGGAGAGCTGTACAACGGGATCCAAAGAGTTCAGCAACCTTAAATAATAATAATACTTTGAAAGGTGACAGCTTTCAAAAAACGCCTTTAAAGAATCTAAGGACCTTGTCAATATAGTGTTTATAACAATGTTTCTCAATCTTTTTTCATTAGTGCCCTTTTTTTTAATGTTGATTTGTGGAGCCTCATACTCTACTAAAGGGAAACAGATTTTTGAACTTTTTTTTCAACAAAAAGGAATCTTATAATTTCAAAAATATTATTTGGAGAAATAATTATAGAAAAATTAAATATTTCATTTAAAACCATAGTAGAATCTTTAATCTTTTTTGTATTAATAGAATGTATCATTTCTTATTTTGGTTTTTGTCTTTTTTTTTCTTTCTTTTACGCCCTCCTTTTTGATAATTCGTGCTCCAAAGGTTGAGAATTACAGATTTAAGATAAAACACCATGTGCAAGATTATATTATTAATTGAGGATAAATAGGACTTTCCAGTTTCGAATCAGTTTCTTCCACTTTGAAAAGGGACGGAGCGCTTTGGTGTAAGGTATTTCATATAAATAAATCACTAAGAATAAAAGAAAATAATAAGAAATGTAAAATGAAGGAAATAACTAAAAATTTTTGTAAAAAAAAAACGAATAAATAACAAGTCCATCGGACTATACCACCGGTCACCGTTAAACAAATAATAGTGGGCTATAGGAGGGTCCCTTAAATAAGTAAAAATATATTTTTTGTCTATAATTTCGTAAATAATAATTAATTTTATTTAATATATTTAACACATTTATTATTTGATTAAAATAAAATTTTAATTGCCTTGGATTATTGCTTTGATTTTGCTTCCATAAGCAATGCTGAAGACCAACGTAAAATAATTTTTTAACAAAGTGGCAACAAATTTAGATGTAAGTGTTGTATATCATTTTACTAGGGAAATAAAAGACTCTTTAATTTCACTGAAAATTAGTAAACATTTTCACCTCCACCGTAGAAAGAGCTACGGTTCTTCTGACAATTTCACTAGGGTCAGCCGCAAGTTCCCGAAAGGTTCTTTCAAGTATTGACGCTCCTCCACCAGCCAGAGTGAAAATTGTCATAGCTGACAAATTGTAAGCACAATTGCGACGGACCTGAACTAATCTTTCCATATTATCTATCTAAAATAAAAATTAATTAATTAGATTATAAATTAATAAGTAGAGTAGAAACTCGATTATCCGGACTAATGGAGTTCAGAGGTCACGGATAATCAAATACAAATTTAACAAATTGGGAAAACTAGGAAAAATAAAATTTAAAAAAGCTTGACTCTCTCGTCGAGAATTGATGATCCGGAGGATAGAGGTCAGGACAATTGAGTTTTTATTGTATGTAATAGGAAAAATAAGAAAAAAAATGATCTAGACCACCATTTATGTTTGTGGGTCTCTGTCTCTCTTTTTGGTTGGTCCTGATAAGTTCTTTTTTATACTTCAGTATGTACTTGGAAAGAATTTTTTGGGCTTAGTCGTAATTCATATTATTAGACCCAACTCCAAAAATTTTACTACTAATCAGAAATGTGTGAAAGGAGAGGATCGAAATGCCATCCTGTCAGCCGGCTCTAGTGACTGAGGATGACATTATTTAATTAAAGCCGAAACGTTTCACATTTTGGGAGTTTTATTTCGATAGAGGTTATCCTGCTGGCTGATTTCCTCTCCTTTCAAGCATTTACAGCCACCTATCTCATCGTGAAGATTTTACTATTAATGCTTGAATTAATTTGAAAAATCAAAGTTGGTTTAATTACAATACCCCGCTACTAGAGTGTCGAACTTTAAAGATGAAGAAAATTGGGAATATAAACAATTATAATTATAAAATTACTTTATATTTATATATTTACCTCATTTTCTACTTTTATTCTACTTTGGGGTAAGCCAATTTGGGATAAATCATAATAAAATTGTGTTATCCAATTTTTTTCACTTCGGGATAGAGTATCTGAAATATAAAAAAAAACACTTGTTTAAAATATATATTTTTATTTAATTTTTTTAAAATAAAAACTTACACATAAGTCCAAGTGCGAGTTTACCAAATTGGAAAGAAAGGACAACGAGAACATTATCTACCGCACGAATAGATTGCTCACAGATTTTTATAACCAATGGAATGATGGTATGTAAAAGAATTTCTAAAAAAGAAATAAAAGATGTCACTTATAAGAGAAATAAATTTGGATGGCTAAGAAAAATATCATCCAAAATAATATTTAGTTATAACAGTATGATATATATGTAATAATTACAATAATATAAAATTGTCTTTTTTTCTAATACATATATATATATATAATCAGAATCTACCTGATTTAACTAAAGGAATTAATTCGACGATAGCCTCAATAGAAGTAGCTCTAACCAAACTATCTTCATCTGATGCCAATTCGACCAACGATGGTAACAAAGACGGTTTTGCATTTTCGTCAAGAATAGGCCTCGCGATCAATGGTAATTGACTACAAATACATCTCCGAACTTCCGGATGGACATCTTGACAAAGTGAAAATACTATCGGAACTAATTCTTGTTTTATTCTAAAAAGTAAATAAATAATATTAGTTTAAAAATATTAAAAAATATAAATAATTATTATTTTATAAATTATAAGTTTTGAAATGTTTAGTGAATTTTAAACAAATTTTGAATATGACAAATAGTAAAACAAAAATCGAATTTCAAGAAAAAGGTTGACCAAACCCAAGAATCGGGAACTGGAGGCTTCGAAGCAGCATGCAGTTCTTGAAAGGAAAAAGTGCGGCTCTTTATTTTGAATAAAAAATTTTGGATTTTATAATATAAATTTATTGTATGAAAAATGTTAAAATTAAAATTTTATTTGTTTAACTCATCAAAATATTTTATTGAGTTTTTTTTTTGGAGTTATCAGATCTTGTAAATGTATAGTTAAAGTTATTAAATTTATAAATAATGAATTAAAAATTGAGGTTCCATAAATTTTAATTTTTCTACTTTTTTTTATCAAAATGTCTCTCTGTGTCCCAAAATTTTTGGTTTAACCTTAAAAGAAATAACAACCAAAATTTGGTTTAATTGATGAGTTCCAGAATTATTGTTTGGGGTAGGAGGGTCCAAATAAAAATTTTTTTGTATGAAATTTAAATTTAAAGCCTTCTCTTTTTTTTACATCTATTTTTCTTTAATTGGTTTTTTAAATTTTCTTTGTTTTAGAAGGGGAGGAGAGGACGTCCTTGGAGAATGTGTTGAATATTTAATTTGGAGACGGAAATGACAGCCAAATTAGTATGACCAACTGTCCTACTTTTGAAGAGCATATTTATAATATAACACCTTTTGTATTCTGACCTAATTCGCCAACAAGCAAATACTTCTACTTCATCCTTTATTCCCAATTAAGATCTTAATATGTTGTTTCACCTAATAAAAACTGAGAGAAGACTTTAAAAAAAATTAAACATAATTTTTTTTTACTTTCGCTATCACTTATTATCACTTAAATATATATATTATATATACTTTGTAGCATATACATATAATATATATCTCAAAATAAATTGGATAAACGTTTTGTCGTTTTTGAAGAGTTATATAAATTCAAAAAAAAAATTAATAAAATGTAAAATAAAATGAAATTTGATTTTTTGTTTTCATAAACATTTCATAAAAAGATTAAATTTTAAGATGCATAATAATTAATTTTAATCTTACTGTGTTGGGTCAATTCGTGTAGCTATTTTTCCAATTAATTTACAAGCCGTAATTCTATCAGTTATTGAATGACAAAGCTGCCCTTTGGTTAAAGCTACTGGCAAAATCTAAAACAAATATTAAACTGTTAATATTTTAACTATATAATAATTTTGATTAAAATTTACCTCGTTTTTTATGACATCGCATGGTAATAAATCTATGACATCTAAAAGTGTTTCAAACCAAGCATTTGCAACAACTAAAATTAAATGAATAATTAAATGTATGAATTCTTTAAAGGTATTAATAAATAAATAAATATAATAATACCAGGATCTTTACTATCGATAGATGCTAAAATACTTTGTAAAAATGTTTGTGTGAATGTTTTAGTATTTACTAAATTTTTTTCTAGAATAGTAAGAAAACTATTTGAAGCTGCTAAATGGAATTCTTTACTTGCATTTGGTAATGCCTAAAAATAGATTAATGAATTTTTTTTTCGTTAATAATAATAATAATAATGTCAATTTAATAATACATACAAGATTAACTTTGGGAATAACATTTTGGATGCATGTCAAATCTGCCTTTTGTAATAATTCAGGCAATGATTCAACAACGCATAAATTTTTTGCCTCTGCATCTATTCTAAAAACACAATTAAAATATATATATACTTTCACA